>SNQN01007492.1:0-20693 GCA_008642245.1 Bassia scoparia | reverse complement strand
TAGGAAAATGATTGACTGTCAAGAATGGATGCCTTTGTTTGAAAGTTATGCTACTAATAATACTAAGGTTAGGGAATTTTATGTGAATTTAAGTCAATTGCCTGATATGTSTGTTAGATCGAAAGTAGGAAGAGTACATGTTAGTCTGTAAATTGCATCTTTGGCCAAATTGTTGAATATACCAAGGGATGGGTTTGATAAATACTCTRGAGATTACTGGCCTGTGTTGGTTGGGGTTACACCTAATGAGATTCATGATTTCTCTTTGGGGGAAAATTGCCTAAAAGGGTTGTTGTATTTAAGTCTACAAATCTTGAGGAACCGCTCATACTGGTTCTGCACTCTTTATGCAACAAAGTCCTGATTCCAAGGGCTCAAGGTAGGGGAATAGTACGAATCATGGATATGGTTCTCATATATCTCATGATGAAGAAAATTAAGATTAATCTTCCAGCCCTAATGTTRGATCACATGATGAACTGCTACTATTCATCACACCACTTCTTACAGTTCCAGATATTAAGTCTCAGATGGCTCCAAGTATCAATTCTRTTCCCCCATAAGCTCAAGTGTCTACCCCTTCTGCTGCAACTACATTGGAGATTCCAAAGACTGAGGAACCAGTGCATTCTAAGGAGAACCARCAGCAGACTGATGAGGAACCTGATGAGGAAGAAGGAGTCAAAGAAGAACTTGATGATGATGATGATGAACCAGAAGATGATGATGCAGATGATGAGGAGGAGGAAGAGTATGATGGAGAGGAGTGATGCTGTTTTCTGCTCCTGTTTCMCCTCCCCTTTTTAATATTATTCYATAATAACTTATTYTGTTGGTCTGTATAATTCTMACCCTATCCACGAACATTCTTTCTATGTGGATTAGGGTTCTTTTGTTAAACTTTGTTGCCTTGTATGGACTATTAATCTTGCTATGGTATGAATTGTTTGACTAATCTCTCTTGCAGCATGATACTTGAATGGTGGTTAATGTCACTGTAAGGGTGAGCACATTTAACAATTTGTGCACATCACTTCTACTTGACGAGTAGTTTTTAATGATGCCAAAAGGAGGAAGAATGAAGTTGACACTTAGAATTTGCTAGTTTAGGTTGAGTCTCCGTTTACAGTGTTAGTTTAGGGGAGTYCGCTTATTTTTAGGAACCAGTTGGATTAGMTAACTTATTCATTTGAGTCATTGAGACTGCTGGTTGTGCTCAAAATTATTTAAGTACTTTATTGGGGTTTCTTTGTTTCTAACTTTGTGGTTACGGGAACTTCAATTAGTTTGTCATCATCAAAAAGGAGGAATTTGTTGAGTCCCTTAAGTTTTGATTGATGACAAACTGTTACATACATTTTGATTGATGACATAGTTGGTTAAAGGAACCAGCTAATATAGTTTCTTATTTCCCTAGGCAAGTTAGATATTTACATGTGCTATTTATTGAATCTAACTTGTCTTGCTGCAGGGAATAATTGGATGAACAAAGTTCCATGTACTGGTAGGGAACCAGTAGGAACTGTTCCCTTGACTACAATACTGAAAAGCAGTCTTATACTCGTTATTGTACATTAACCATGTGACATGTGCAGTAGTTGAGTTCATTCCAAGACTTAGAGCTTAAAGGCCTTTCGATGGGATTCGATGAAAGATATAATACTCAKAATTGAAGAAATCAAAGGAAGACTAACGTCTTGAAGATTACATGAAGACAAAAGAAGATTTGTACTTAATGCTTTATTTAGGTTCTTCATGTAATGTGCTCCGTAGTATGATTTGTATGTTTAGGTGGTAAAGTGCTTAGAGTTATGTTAGGAATACTGGTGCAAGTTTTGAGCAGAATTCATAACATACTCATTGGAGGGAACCAGGTTCTCTATATGAAATACACTAGCTGCAGTTTTGAAAACGATTATTATTAAAATAATTCTTCAAAGATTATTTGTTTTAAAAATATCTGAGGCAGTTGGAATGTTAGATGAGAATAATTTGGTTACCTAAATCCTAGGAGTATTATCTTGTTTGATTTTATSWTTGTGATTAAATCAAACAAGATATATACTTTCCATAAATCACATCTTGACTTGCTCGTCAAGTCATGTGATTTAAGGAAACTAGGGTTTCGGTTTCCAAGCTTAAAAATACTCATCTAATACTCCATATTCCACAGATCTCTCTACGCTTGAAAAAGAGAATTTTTTAGAGAAAATACKTAAGCACAAATCCYTTTCATCGAGTCATATACAAGAGCACAATAGAGAATAATATTTCTCTTCATTCGCTTTTAAGAAGTGTAAACAAAAGAGAGAAAATTTGTTATTGTGATAGCTTTCAACATAGGTGTTGAAGGCCAGATGACTGTTTGTGAGTTCAAACACATTGGACTTACGAGTGTGAGTCGAGTGCGAACATCTAAAGGAGTAGAGTGTCGGGTTAGACTCATTTTTCATTTGGGAGTAGAAATAATAGAATAGAGCATTCAGGTTTAGCTAGCAGACTAGCACATAGTTTGCTTGAACCTCTGTATCACACTAAGGAAGTCTTTGATTTGAGATGTTAATCACTTTGTGACGCAGTGCGGAGACAGGAACTAGCCCAACTGGATCCTCACAAACAATCGAAGCAAAGAAAAAGAAATGTTAAGGGGACAATCAGTGAATTCACTACTCCCCTCCCCCCTCTCATGGATTGCTACGTAAAACCTCAAAAATATATAAGAAATCATGTTGTAAACATACAAGAATTTTATAAAGAGAGATCATATCATCGAACATGTCCATATCCAAGTTAAATTGATAGAATTCCAAATAGATTCGAAGAAACCTCGGATCTTGATTCACTTTACAAAGAAAGATTATGAGCAGTTAGCTTAGTTTGCTATTTGCAACTAAAACCATGTCTTTTTAAGAGTAGGGCACCCCCCAAAAAAAAACAATGCCTGGTCTTTGTTTATTTTATATCAGAAGAAAAAAAATACTATTCTTATTTTCTTAATAAAGAATATACTTATATACCAGAAAAAAATATTTCTACATGCTCTCGAGCGCGATCAAGAAACACATTCACGGTAGATCAGCAAAGACAGAGAGGAGAGAGAGGAGAGGAGTAGAGAGATGAACGAGGAGAATGCCCTAACACCGCCTTTACACGCGCGCATTCTCCCTCAGTCCCTCCACTGCGTGAACACGCACCGGTCCACTCCACCCGGCGGCAGCGATACAGCCGGCACCAACAGTAGCCGGGATTCAACCACTTTCCTTACTCATCCTCTCCTCTCTCGCTTACAATTGTTGGTTGGTAAACGCCCTAACACTACATTTTTAGCAAATTCTATATAAGATATATATATTGAGGATGCGTAATATGTTTTAGAGTTTAAATTCGCTTTAACATAAGTATAATTAGTGCTGTATACAGAAGACTTTTGTATTTGGATGAATATAATTTCCGATTCTGTAATATTGTTAAGATTTATATATTTTGTTAATATAAAATTTCTGGTCAAATTTTATAGTGATGATTTTATAAGTTAATTTTCTAGCTGGCCATTAAAATTAACAAAAAATAGTACTGATGAGGCTAAGCCAGTAAGCAGTTAAGCATTTCATGTAAACTTCAGAACTATCAAATCAGATTCTACTAAAAATTGTTTTTCTAACACTGTTTTCGATTACTGATGAGATCGAGTGCTTATTCTGTTCTATTTTTAGTGTCCCCATAATTATCAAAAATTTATAAGAAGTATCTTTATTTTTAGAATACGCGTTGATAATTAATTGCAAAATTTGTTCTAAAGATCTATTGAAATAAATTCGTTTTCGAGTTTATAGAATGTTCGTTCGCTGATTCGATTCTTATTTTCTTTATGTTAATGTGTTCCAATCCTAAAAAGCGGAAAATCTATGTAGTATATATAAATATATTATTAACACATTGTTGCACAAAGTTTTCATAAATGTTTGTTGAGGTTTTGATAGTTTAATAAATTATTACATTGGATTGACAAAATTGATTACGACAATAGAAAACCAAAAAAAACCCTATAATTCAAATGGTATTTTAACAAGCAACATAAATTCAAATAATAATACAATTAATATAAGAAATTTGGSAGAGAAGAAGAATACCTTGCGAAATCGAAGCSCTGAYAGTTGAATGAATTGAAACCCTWACAAATTTTTATTTGATTTCATTTAATAAAAACCCTAATTTGTTTTTCAAAATTGGTATGGCGAATTGGGAAGAAAGTGATGATGAACTTGAAGGGTGAAGAATCGTGAGGAATGGTGATGAGGAAGGAGATGCGTGAGGAGAGAGAATGATTGAATATTGTGATTGAGAGTTGWGCGAATGGAAGGAGATGCGTGAGTAACTGAGTATTGAGTAGTAGTCACGAGAGAGAATGGAGGGAGAGTGAATTTTGGGGAAAAATTGAACAAGCCCCAAAATGAAAATGTGAGGTTTGGATAATTAATAGATTGAAATGTTATGACAAATACTTTTGGTAACCAACATAATAATATTGGTTACAAATTATAGGTTTATTTAATCTAAAATAAATTATTTGTAACTTACATTTTTTTTTATAGTTACTTAAAATTTTATTCGTAACCAACATTAACGTGATGGTTACAAATAATGTCTATATGTAACCAACATTGTCATATGTTGGTTACAAAAAAGTAATTGGTAACCAACAATGAGTATGATGGTTACAAATAAGGAGTTACTTATGGTGATTTTTCCACTAGTGACACAAGAAGACGCCAAAGGAATCATGTTCAATGTACATGCCGGAGTATGTGGTACGCATATGAGTGGTACAATGTTGGCACGCAAGATCATTACCCTTGGTTATTACTTATTACTGGATAACCATGGAAAGGGATTGCCATGCCTTCGTCAAAAGATGCGACACATGTAAAAAAAGCACAAACTTGCAATGTGTGCCACAATCGCTTCTCTAGACTTTCACCTCTTCTTGGACATTTTCATCTTGGGGAATTGACATAATTGGGAAAATCACACCTCCAAGTCAAGGTGGACATGAATTCATTCTAGTGGCCATCGATTACTTCACAAAATGGATGGAAGCGGCATCGTATGCAACACTTCAAGCTAAACATGTGGAAATATTCATTGACATAAATATTGTTTGTTGCTTTGAAGTGCCTCATGAAATCATTCGCGATAATGGTACTCATTTTCAGAAGGAATGAATCGATTTGATTGATAAGTACAAAATCCAACACCATATGTCTTCCCCATATCGACCGCAAACCAATGGAGTTGTGGAAGCCGCGAACAAGAGCTTAAAATCCATCATCTCTAAGATGACGGAAACATACAAAGATTGGCCTCACAAACTTCATTTCGCACTTAGAGGMTATCGAACATGAATAAGAACTTCCATAGGTCATACYCCATTTTCATTKGTCTATGGAACTGAAGCTGTTGAACRAATTAAATTYGAGATTTCGTCACTTCGCATTGTGTTGGAAAGTAAAATCCTTAAAGTAGAATGGATTCGTGCTAAAAAACGTCTCTCCGCTTTGCATAATGTGCATGTGTATCAACAACGAATCATGAGGCATCTCAACAAGGGTATTAAACCTCAAACCATTAAAGAAGGAGACTTGGTCTTAAAGGCGTTATGCAAAAATGTCTAAATCCTCGTGGAACTTTTCGTTCGAATTGGGTCAAGCCCTACATTGTCAAGAGGATCCTATCGGGTGGTGCAGTACAATTGCAAGACATGAATAGCGATGAATTTGAAAGTCTCATCAATCTAGACCAACTATAGAAGTATTACATATAATCAAGTAAAAAGATGACAAAAGTCAAGACTTATTCCATGTAATAATGAGCTATGAGAGGCCTGACTCCATATTGGATACGTAGGCAACTTCTTTGAAGTGCGGCTCCTTTAATAATATTTTCCTTATTTTCCCCATTTTGCTGWTAATTGATAAAAATAATGATCATAATAAAAGTTGGAATTATTTTCAGAAATGTAAATATTTATAAAAAAATTAAATAAATGTTTATAAAGCAAATAAAATTCTACTATTATTCAAAGCTTAACAATTGAGTTCACATAAAAATCAAATGCGGGAAATTAGAAACTAATAATAATTAAAGTAGTGAATTAAAGCAATCAATCCTTTTTTCTTTCTCCATCTCATTTGAAGCCTTTTCATTCTCCTTTTCTTTATCCAGATCACTCGTACTAGCCACATTTTCTTTCGCGTCAGTCCTCTTCCATACTTTCTTAGGCATAGTTTTTCCTCGAATGGGTGCCTTAGATTTCTTTGGAGCTTCCGCATTAAGTGGGCCCAATTGACTCTAAATAGGTGCAGTTCGTGGTCCAAGTGTGTCCTTGACTGAGTTAGCATTGATTTTTTCTGAACATTTAGGGATAGGCTCAGAAGTAGTGTTGACTTCCAAAGGTCGTTTTCTATTCAAGTCATTCCTCTCCGCAGCTCTATAATCACCACAAGYCGTCACGTTTATTGATGTCATCCATTTCTTATATAAAAGAGAGGTTGTTGCGTCAGATTCATCTAAGTCTAGAACATCAAGTTTAGGTTGAGCAATCCAAAAACCACCCCATCTCTTCAAGGATCTACCCAAAACAGTTCGATTAGTAGGCTTACGAGTGTCACGATTTGGAATTACTTGYTTCCTACCATATTGTCTCATCAATCTTATGGGAAAGTAAAAGGTCGATGTCCATAATCCACTAATCCTTAAGCCTTCTTCATCATTCTAAGTCAATCATTCTTGGAATATCCACCATTTAACGACCCAAGAAATCGAAAAGTCTTGGTTTGCAAAGTATTGAGCTCCCGTCCATCATCAGGAGTGCTGTAACATCTCTTTGAGTGTAGTAGCTTCATTTGTAAGACTCCATGTTTTCGGGGTGCAATCAAGTCAAGCGTTTTATCAACCATATCTGACAAAAACAAACAAAAAGCATATTATAAACATGTAATCAACAGGAAATGTTATTTTAATTAACGATTAAAGAATGTGAATTACCAAGAAAATGTAAGGGAAAGAAGTCATAGGACTACTTGGATCCTTCTTTGAGAACTCCAAAGCAACCAAAAGTACCCCTTAACAAAGCAATGATGCAATCGCTCCGACTCACATTGTTCAACATTGCAATCACCGTGCAAAACCAAAATTTTCTAACTTATGAGGGAAAAAGGATAGTGAAAACAAGCAAAAGATAAGCTCGCCTCCTATAAGCCGCACTAATCCTACCTATGGTTAGAAAGTGTCGATAGGTTTCAACAAGTCAACTTCATGCCCATGCACAATTTCAAAAATTCTAGACTTTCGATTCCCAAAAATTTCTCAAATAATTGATTGAAGAATTCAGAAAAATAGTGGGAACTTAAGGACCTGATGGTAAGTGTAGGGCTTCGCCCGCCTTAGGCAAGGGGCGTTGACCTCAGCTTCAGTCATGGAGTTGAGCCATGGAATCCGCATGTGAATGCGTTGGTGTGTCGTCGAATTGAGGGGATCGCCACCGTGCCTATAGGTTATTCACGGACGCCCGAAACATTGTGCCAAATTAATGCCCACGTCCCAATCAAGACCAGTCGTGGGTTCGCGGGACATGGTACGAATCAGATCTGTAACCCAATTCGCCCGCATGTAGCGGCCTCTACTCGGCTCATTGTATTCCATAAATCATAACAATTGAATTAAAAGAGCCTATGATTTGAACTTTGAGAGTGCATTGATTACTAGGGGGTTGCTATTATAAACAAACCAAGACTTCTACAATGGACAAGGCGATCACTTGATTGTTATCAATGTTAATAAGGTGCTTAGAAAACCGGTCGTCCATGATTATCTGACTTTAATGTGACAACGATAATTCCGGTCTTTTTTAAGCATATATACAAGTGTGATTGAATATATATAATGGAGACATGAAAAACAAAGGTTAGTAAGGCATAATATGTATGTATGTCCTCCTCACCCTTGTCACTGAAACAATCGATTGTTAGAATAAAAACTCAAAGAATCGCCTTTCGATTGAATGCTAATTGAGACAAACAAACGCGTTAGTATTGACAATAAAATATGAATAATAATGAAAACCAAAAACCAAGGAAGCAAAGAAATATTAGAGAAACCTACATATTTACATGAAACCATTAGCAAGTGAGTTTCTACATTGCTTAATTGAATTAAAACTCAAATAATGGTTAATCAAATTAAAATGACAAAAAGAATTAAAAAAAAGAGTGAAAGAGAGGTTTTGTGAGTAATCTCAGATTTAACCTTATTTCGCTTGTTGATTTCGAACAGAATCGATGCTTTGAATTGAAAACGAATGTGTTTGAGTGTTTTGAGAGTGTCTAGATGTGTCTTGTGACTGTGTGAAGTGTATTGAAAGTCTGTCAAGTGAAGGTGAGAGAGTCGTGAATTGTGCGTATCGTGCGTCTGAAGTCGTGTCCGGACTGAGCAAGCAGAGAAGTATTTATAGGCACGAGGCAAAACGAGCAGGAAAAACCCTGCGTATAACGCTGAAGACGAGCATATATACGCAGAGTGAGGAGCGTATATACGCTCGTTCCAGCGTATTACGCTTCTCTTTTCCATGGAATTGGCAAAAACGTATGTGAGAGTGGAGCGTATATACGCAGCCGTTGAGCATATCGTCTGTGAGCGTATATACGCTCATCATTGCGTATATACGCTCATGATTTTGTATTTTTTCCAAAAACCTCGATATATTTCGATTTCCTCCGATTTTATTCGTGATTTCCCTTGATTCGACGCAGCTAGACACCCTTGCTCTCCAAGCAAGGATTCTAGAATTGTTCTAAAGGTTCCACGTATTTCCGGAATATTTTTCTAATATTCACGTATTTTCTGCGTATTCTGCGTATTTAAACATTGCAAAATTCATAAAAATCATAGAAAATCAGAAAAATAATTTAAAAAATATTGGCGGATTCAGAAAAATGTGACGCACATGATGGAAAACAAAAAGCACGAGAATCGCCAGCGTGACTTGTTTGAAAACCTTCGAAACCTTTGAGTTTATCGAGAAAACCGAAAGAAAATATGTTTGCCTTGTAATGACCTTGCTCAATAATTCCGATACGACCTCACGTATTTCCAACTTTCATGAGTTCAAAGCATCTTTTCCGAGGTCGAACAAACGCGAGACGCGGTATATTCATCACGGATTACTATTTGGGGGACACATTTTCAGGTGTCTACAGAACCCCACTTTGACTGAGTCTGAGAGACGATAGTTTCGTAAGACGAAAGTCAAAGTATTCGATTCGGGACGGAGAGCAACTCAAGACGTTCTGCGACCCTGAGTTACCCTTTTCGCCTGGTACCTGCAAACAAAGGTTAGTTTACCTGTAGCCGTGTCCCATGCGGTTCGATGTGCTTGTATGTGTCTGAGTCCTTGAGCGGTCATTCCCCCGTTCGGCTGACTGGGAAATGCAGGTGCGTCCCATGCTTTCCGAAGAAAGAGCATTGACTTGAAAACGATAGCCCTAATTCAGGATTAAGGACTACCTTGGTGACGACATAGGTCTTTTTTATGTCTAGCGAAATTTGCATGCAATGTTGACTTGTAACTTGTGACCTTGACATTGAGAGAGTGGCAAGAGTCATTGGTTTGAAAAGTCTTGAATTGGAAGGGCCATTGTCTAGGTCTTTTTAGACATGTTAGAGAGCCTTTGAAAGAGTCTTGTCTAGGTCTGGTTTTAGACATTGGTTGAGAGAGTCATTGAATTTGAAAGGTCTTGTCTAGGTCTGGTTTTAGACATGGTTTGAGAGAGTCATTGAATTGAAAGGTCTTGTCTAGGTCTGGTTTTAAGACATGGTTTGAGAGAGTCATTGAATTCGAAAGGGTCTTGTCTAGTTGTCTGGTTTAAGACATGGTTTGAGAGTGGCTTGTCTAGCTGGTCAAGACATGATTCGAAAGTGACTTGTCTAGTCTGATTCTAGACATGATTTGAAAGTACTTGTCTAGGTCTGATTCTAGACATGATTTGAAGTGACTTGTCTAGTGTGATTCTAGACATGATTTGAAAGTGACTTGTCTAGGTCTGATTCTAGACATTATTGAAAGTGACTTGTCTAGTCGGATTCTAGACATGATTGAAAGAGACTTGTCTAGGTCTGATTTAGACTGATTGAAGTGACTTGTCTAGGTCTGATTCTAGACATGATTGAAAGAGTCATTGAATTTGAAAAGCCCAGTCTAGGTCTGGTTCTAGACATGAAAGGACGATACTAGAGTTCTAATCCTAGTACCAAGTGCCAATGAAGAGTGTCATTTGAAGAGTGACTTAGAAGAAAGTGACATTTGGCCAAGACTGTGACTTGACTTAACACTGGCGAAGCAGTGACTTTGATTGGAAAGAGACAGGTCCAAAGTGACTTTTCAGGATTTCCACTTGATATAGCAATAGACTTGAACACGTAATAGGCCTTAGGAGACAAGAAGCCCCAACTGGAAATAAGGAGCCATGATGACAACGAGCCCCCAGCGGACTTTGAGACAATGTAGTTACGGCTTTAGAGTC
Source organism: Bassia scoparia (assembly GCA_008642245.1). NCBI lineage: Eukaryota > Viridiplantae > Streptophyta > Magnoliopsida > Caryophyllales > Amaranthaceae > Bassia > Bassia scoparia. The sequence goes on along the minus strand of SNQN01007492.1, from coordinate 10,116 downwards.
AACATATGGACGTGGATGATTGTATGATGAGTTCCCAACAAGATGTACTGACCCAAGGTCAGGTGGCTTTACTTCTTTGGGATTGAGTCAATGAGTCCTTGAAGGTGACCTAGAATAGGCTATGGTTCGAGAAATAAAAAGGTCAAATTTGTGACTAGGGTCAAAGATTGGCTAGATACGAGGTTGGCTAATGATGTAGGTTCAAGCATGAGTCTATGTCAGGTTCTAAACTGGCAAAACCATAGTTCGAATTCTTAGCAGTCAAGCACTCAAAGGCCTCAAATGATTTAATGTTAATGCTGATGCGGTCAACCTCGAGAAGAAGCTTCCTACGTACCTTACGGAATCAGACCAACGTGTTCTGGTATGATTTGAACAATGCCTCGTGTGAGAGGCTTTTGTGGTTGTAATGTGAGGTTGTGTTTGAGGGTTGAAAGGGCTTGATGTTATGAAGTGCCACGCGTGCGCGTTTGCCTTTTAGACTCTTGCTTTTTTGTTTTGGGCTTTGAACTTTGGATTTGGATTTAAATTGATTTGCATTGTGATGCTGATTGAACTTTGATTTTGCTTTTTCTTTTGCCCATTTATTCTTTTTTTTTCTTTCTTTTGCACGTGTCTTTTTCCTACGCACCGTTTGTCCAAAGGCAGATGTAGGTGATGAAAGAAAGATAGGCTGAATGATAGTGTTTGAGGCTCAAAAGTTCAAAGGTTTTTGATTTGAGTTGACAAAGGAATGAAGGAGGGTCATTTTGTGGAGCTGTGAAAGAAGGCCTCTCTGGGCATTGTTCAAATTAAATAATTGAATCAGCATTAGATTAACCAATTGTGGCCAATGAGTGTTGAGACTTGCATAGAATGAGAAAATAATATATTGCCAAAACAAATGAATCATTGAAAGTACACGGCTTATGTATAGGAAGAGACAACATAGACTCAAGGGACAGGAATTGAAAGGACACATAGCTAGGACTGGGACTCTGTGACTCAATCTAAGAAGGCGCGCAGATCGATGACCCCGCCTTGGGGTGACTCATGAGGCTTTTGATGATAGTGGTGTTTGATGTTTTTCCAGTTGGCCAAAGAGGTATAGGATTAGGCTTTTTTTGGATGATGTAGGTCAAGAGACATGGGCCTTTTGTGAGGTAGGATGTGTTGACTTCTTGCCCCTTTGGGCCCTAGAGACAAGCTGCGAGTCTTTGCTATCTTGCTGAAATCAAGAATTACACTTTAGAACACCTAGAAACAAAAGATTGGTCTAACTGAAAACTCTTAAGAACAAACCTAACTCAGTCTTGAGGTTCTGGACTTAAGAACTGAACTCGAAAGTAGACTTGAATGGCTAGACCTAAATCTGATTTAAGGCGCTAGACTCGAAAAAGATTCAAACCTAAGATGGGCCTATTTCCGAATTAAGGACCTCTAGACCTACGAGCCACTTGAAATTGAATGGCCTAGGTTGAGTCTATGATCGAACTAGTTCAGTTTTAAGGGTCTTAGATTGAGTTGGAGTGAACCTAATTCAGATCAAGGCTCTTGGTAAATTGAATTGAACCTAATTCAGACTTAAGTTCTTGAATTGGAATCGATTGAACCTAATTCAAGATTTAAGGTTCAAAAAGGTCGAATCTAAGTCGGATTTAAGACTCTTGGATTGGAATCGAACCTAAGTCAGATTCTAGGTCGAATGGAGTTTGAAATTAATGGATTGGAATGGGCCTAATGATCAACAAAACTTCATGTCTTGAACCATAAATAAGAGACTGGGCTTAGTTGGTGGTTAAGAATTTGGACTGATGAAGAGTCACAAGGTTAACAAGCACATTGATTGAAACACAAAACCAAATTATTCACTTAAGGTCAGGATCAAGTGAACTATAGGTCGGCTTGGTTAAGTCTGATAGTGTACCATGCCTAAGATAGAGCTGGTCCAATTTCACCACCCACAAATTGGTGATGTATGCCGAGATACCCCTTATATGCACGCATCTCGTAACACGTGCATACCGGCATGCGGCGATAGGACTTACCTTAGCCATGTGATCCATTAACCACATGCAACCAAGGTAAAACCCCCCTTAAGGTGATCTCGAGCATAGAACATGCCATATTGAGACCAAGTGCCTAGGACATGACCCTATTCGAAGGTCACAAGCATAATTCAATTGATTATGAATATGGAACTACGAGACTTTCAAGTCTGTCCACTCACCAAATGGTGGATTTTCCCCAGTGAAGGCGCCAAAACTGTAGGGCTTCGCCCCGCCTTAGGCAAGGGGCGTTGACCTCAGCTTCAGTGTCAGGAGTTGAGCCATGGAATCCGCATGTGAATGCGTTGGGGTGTGTCGTAGATTAGGGGATCGCCACCGTGGCCTATATAGGTTATTCACGGACGCCGAAACATTTGGTGCCAAATTAATGGCCCCACGTCCAATCAAGTAACCAGTCGTGGTTCGGGGACATGGTACGAATCAGATCTGTAACCCAATTCGCCCGCAGTAGCGGCCTTCTACTCGGTCTCATTGTAGTTCCAAATCATAACAATTGAATTCAAAAGAGCCTATTGATTTGACTTGAGAGTGCATTGATTACTAGGTGGGTTGCTGTTATAAACAAACCAAGACTTCTACAATGGACAAGCGATCACTTATTGATTGTAGTCATGTTAATAAGTGCTTAGAAAAACCGTCGTCCATGATTATCTGACTTTAATGTGACAAACGATTAAATTCCGGTCTTGTTAAGCAATATATACAAGTGTGATTGAATATAATACATGAGACATGAAAAACAAAGGTTAGTAAGGCATAATATGTATGTATGTCCTCCTCACCTTGTCACTGCAAACAATCGAATTGTTAGAATAAAAACTCAAAGGAATCGCCTTTCGATTGAATGCTAATTGAGACAAACAAACGCGTTAGTATTGACAATAATAATATGAATAATATGAAAACCAAAACCAAGGAAGCAAGAAAATATTAAGAGAAACCTACATATTTACATGAAACCATTAGCAAGTGAGTTTCTACATTGCTTTAATTGAATTAAAACTCAAAATAATGGTTAATCAAATTAAAGTGACAAAAGAATTAAAAAAAAAGAGTGAAAGAGAGGTTTTTGTGTAGTAATCTCAGATTATTACCCTTATTTCGCTTGTTGATTCGAACGAAATCGATGCTTTGAATTGAAAACGAATGGTTTTAGGTTTTGAGAGTGTCTAGATGTGTCTTGTGACTGTGTGAATTGTATTGAAAGTCGTTCAAGTGAAGGTGAGAGAGTCGTGAATTGTGCGTATCGTGCGTCTGAAGGCGTGTCTGGACTGAGCAAGCAGAGAAGTATTTATAGGCACGAGGCAAAACGAGGCAGGAAAAACCTGCGTATATACGCTGAAGACGAGCGTAATACGCAGTGAGGAGCGTATATACGCTCGTTCCAGCGTATTACGCTTCCTTTTCCCATGGAAATTTGGCAAAAACGTATGTGAGAGTGAGCGTATATACGCAGCCTGTTGAGCATATATACGCTCCTGTTGAGCGTATATACGCTCATCACTTGCGTATATACGCTCAATGATTTTGTATATTTTTTCCAAAAACCTCGATATTATTCGATTTCCTCCGATTTTATTCGTGATTTCCCTTGATTCGACGCACCTAGACACCCTTGCTCTCAAGCAAGGAGTTTAGAATGTTCTAGAAGTTCCACGTTATTTCCGAGAGTTTTCTTAATTATTCACGTATTTTCTGCGTATTCTGCGTATTTAAACATTGCAAAATTCATAGAAAATCATAGAAAAATCAGAAAAAAAATTAAAAAATATTGGCGGATTCAAAAAAATGTGACGCACATATGAGAAAAAAAAAGCACGAGAACGCCAGCGTGACTTGTTTGAAAACCTTCGAAAACCTTTGAGTTTATCGAGAAAACCGAAAGAAAATATGTTTGCCTTGTAAGTGACCTTTGCGTCAATAATTCCGAGTACGACCTCACGTATTTCCAACTTTCGTGAGTTCAAAGCATTTTCCGAGTCGAAACAAACGCAGACCGTATATTCATCACGGATTACTCATTTGGGAGAACACATTTTCAGGTGTCACAGTAAGTAGAGGTGTAGACACCCAAAGTTCTCCCCAAATTGAATACTCGGACTAAAAGTACAAATTCGAAATAGATTTGATCCGAAAGTTGCGAAAAATCCATGAACCATACCCACTTGCACGAATTGAATTAATGTTGAGCTAATAAAACCAACACCGAGGTTCATTAATAGGCGAAAAGTTTTATTAGTTATTTTAATTATTTTTTATTTTAGGATTTTTTTTTGAGTCTTTTCTATAGGTCATTTATTTTGTTCCTCTCATTTTTTAAAGTTTTTCTAGCATTTTTAGATTATTTTTCTGATTTTCTTTGATTTTCTATGATTTTTACAAGTTTATTAAAATGATTTTCGAATATAAATAAATCATAAATTCTTATAATACAGATATCAGGAATGATCCGGAATATTCTAGAAGATTAATGTTGTCCACAAATTTTATCCAAAAGTGAATAAAGGTTAATTCAGATAGCAGATTGGATGCAAAAATACGGATAAAAATACCCAAACGAAAAGATAGATAGAAGTAAGTAGCATATATAYGGTTGGTTGATGTGGCTGCCACATCAACCAAACTATATATACGATTGCCTCACTGTATATACACTCCTCTATTTCTATCTATCTTCCCCATATACGCCTATAAATACATGCTCTCGCTGCCTAATAACATCGACAAAAACCACCATTAAATCAACGAATTCTCACGTGCGTAGTGCAACCCAAAGCTCTAAAAAAACCTCTATATCACACACACAAATCACTCACAACAACTAAGGGTCTCGAATCCGTCGCTACTTTCGGAGTTGCTTCTTTGCGAATCTAGGTACAAATTCTAAGGCTATTCAATCTAATTTAAGTTTCTCTCTTCTTTTTTTAAATTTTTTTTATCGGTAAAAAAGAAAATATTATTAAGCTCGAAAACATCACATACAACCTAAGYGCTTTTCAAAAGGTCAAACCAACTAGGTTGGCCTCACCTATCACAAAAAACAAACTAAATCAAAGATTCAAACCAAACCACATCTCTCCTATGCTAGCAGTTTTCCTAGGAATAATACACCTGATACGACAAATAACAAGCTCTATAATAGCTTTAACAATGGCATTAAAATTAGGTATTTCATTCTGCCAACGGGTCCGATTCCTCTATAGCCACAACAAATAAGTGGTGGCTTGGATAGCTGTAGTAATAACTCGACCCCGAAAAGTTGAGGCACCAAATTTCCTGTTAACAAACTTTAAAATAGTCACCAACTGGGGCTGTAAACAACACAACTACAGCCAGTGTGTAATATATGTCCACACAACAGAAGCAACAGAGTAGCAGAAAAACAAATGATCATGTGACTCAACGACATTCTGACAAAGAACGCATCAAGAAGAATTACACAAACCCAAAGAAAAAAGSCTATCTCTGGTTTTCAGTTTACCATGCATGATTAACCAGAAGATAACAGTGTGTCTRGGCAGGCTAAGTCTATTCCAAATTTAACTACACCAAGGGAAAGAAATCTTGTTATTCTAAGCCTCCTGCAACTTTGGATATATTGTCTAACTGAGTAAGTATCAATGGAAAGGATGTCATGTTGAATACAAATTTGCAAAAACAAATCCCAAATAGAAAAAATTTCTTCCAATACCAACAAGAGTCAAGAGGAACAGTATAASACCACCAATCAGTATCTTTTAAGTAAACCGCATGGATCCATTGCACCTAGAGATTGTCCTTCTTTTGAGCTAGAGCCCACACATGTCTCCCCAAGTTGGCTTTATTCTACAAAAAACATCTCGAACCCCTAACCCTATTGCCTTTTTCGGAGAGCAAATCCGCTCCCAACAAATGTTACAAGTCTTAGAAGAGTGGGACTTACCAGACCAAATAAAAGATCTGCATACTTTCTGAATATCCTTCAAAATAAGTTTTATTATTTTTTATTATATAATAACTTTATATAAAAATTATACAATACATATACATAATTTGTCGCAATGTTTTAAATAATTGTCGATGTTAACGATCTCTTTTGTTGTGATAAGCTATTCAATTGGAATCAAAGCTTGTATTATACTTACCTTTGTTTTCTCTCTTGTGTTGATAGCGATACAAGTGGTTGATTTATATATTTGAGTTTTCTATTGTACGTATAAAACATCATCACATATACTTCCTCCGTTTTTTTTTGTTGCCCATTGTTCATTTAGGGAAATTTTCCCAAAAGATGCACCACTCTTCTTTGTTTCCTCTTTTGGATTGGGGACCACACTTAAAATATTCCTTAATTCCTCTTCAATCACTTCTTTTGTGGGACCACATAATTTTTCCACTTACTTCATTAAAAATATCCTAATACACTTACTTTAATCTCTTTCAACTCTTTTTTGACCCGCTTACATTATAATATACCATTAATACACCTCATCAATTCACCAAATTTTGCCTCGGTTTCCGAATCTTTAACACATGGGCATTAAAAAATGGAGGAAGTATATTATTGTTGTCATTGTTTATGCACGAAACACTTTTTGATTGCTAAACAAGACTGTAAATTGTTGAATCACATTAAAATTTAATTAATCATGGAAACAGATTTTAACACTAGTAGAAAAAACATCAAAAGCTGCGGGTCAAAAGCTGCGGTTGTGTGAAAACTGCAGCTTTTAAAGATCAAAAGCTGTGATTTTAACAAAAATCGCAGCTTTAAAGCAATGTAGAACAAAAAAAAGGAGTAAACGCAAAAGCTGCGGTTTTGTAATCAACTACAGCTTTTAAGCTTAAGAAAAATAAAATTAATGATTTTAAATGAAAACAAACGAGGGCATTTAGGTGGTCAAAGCCCACAACTCACTCGGCCCTTTTAATTTAATATATACCTATTTCACCAAACCCTAACAATACTTGCGCCCTTTCATCACTTTTACACGCTCTCTCCTCGCTTGCTTTCACTTCACTTCTCTCTCTCCTCTTTTCAAGCTTTATCATCTATTTCATTTCTCTCGTTGTTTCGTCAATTTCCCCTCTCTTTGCGCCCGCCTCGGCCTTTCCCTCTCTTTCTTTGCGCCACTAATTTCCCCGATTGGGTTTTTTCTCTCTCCTCTCGTTTTCGTCTCGCCACTGTTTCTCTCACCCTAAGTACCAACGTCGTCGCTAGCTTCTCTCTCCTCGTCTCTTATTTTTTCGCAAGATCTGGAGTTTGGTAAGCTCTTCTTGTTGTAGCAAGTAATTCGGGTATGACATGTGGCCTGGCTACAATATCCCTAGCTTCTGGTTGGAGGAGAGGGGTGAGGCTTCCCATCACATGCACACTCGAGAGAGCTGACCTTCATTTGCACGTTGACTGACTTCTGGTTACTTCTGACTTCCTGGCTCGAAAGCTTGCTTGGCACCTGCACAAAGGAGAATAATCATATTTGGATTTCTCCCCTCCGATGCCTAAGTAGTAAGTATGGAGTTTAGGGAATAAAAAGTGCCAAGCTAGAGAGAGAAGTAAAGAGGATGCTCTCAAGTAGTTGATGGTATGCAATAAATGCTATGAAAAAGTGTGTTCCTTGGTTTTTCGGGTATTTAAGGCAATCCCTCAAAAACCAAGGCATCACTTGATGAGTGACACTTGTCATTCTCCATGCCTCCGAGTGTCTTCTTACCGTTTCGGCGTAGAAACGTCGGTTCTCCGTCCCGTTTTGGTTCAGATTAATATAATCTGTAGCGTTTGCCACGTGGATTGTTTTGACCCAATATTTGAAGGACACGTGGGCAAGGATTTCCGTGCCACATCATTTGCCCCTCAATGACCCAATAAATCGTTGGATTCTATAGGGTGCTTTATTGACTTTTGCATTAATTTACACATTTCGTAAACAAATCTCAATTCAAATAAAACTTGTATTTTTCCTTTTTACAGGGGAAGTGTGCCTCGTGGGAGAGGAACAGCAAGGCCAACATTTAATTCGCAGCCTTGGAACTCGCCTAGTAGTAGCAGCCTAAAACGACAAAGTCCTCCTTCCACTCAAAACTCTTCCTCCTTCCGTTCAATATTTGAAAACAAAGAGGGAAAGCTGACGTTGAGCAGGGGGTATATATATCCCCTGAAGGAGAGAGAAGAAAGAACTTTTACTTCTCTCCGGTAAAAAATTCCTTTCCTCTTCGCACTTTTTTCCCATCTCTTCGCACATCTTCGAGCTTCAGCGACAACTTAGTTCGCAGTTAGCAAGTCTCTGCTTCGCAGTTCGTAGTTCTCTCCCGGTTCGCAGTTTTCTTTCGGTTCTTCTTCGACACTTCGTCGACTTCGCACATCGTACTGTTCGCACCCTTTCTTACTTCGCACTTATTCTTATTCTTTTTATTCAAAGTAATAATGAGCGACGCAAGTTTACGGACTCTTCGCCTAATAAGAATAGAGGTTTGGCTTGAAGAGCCTGATCCAACTTCGCCTGGGTCCAATTTAATGCTTTCTCCTCCTCCCTTATTTTTTGTACTCTCACTCTGTAGCTCCTCATCCCATCCTTGACACTCTGTCTATTCGTATCAGGATGCCTCGCATAAAAACCACAGCTACTAGGAGACCAGAGGACATTTTATGAGGACGAGCCAGGACCATTCCAAGTACTTCTGGTCGCATTTCTGTGCGAATGGAGGACTCCAGTCTTGACTCTACTGAAATAAGCGCGAGCATCGATGCCGCTTTGGGGGAGAGCAGCGATGAAGAGCCTCAAATAAAGACCRCCAAGAGAAARGATGAGGATGAGGCTGAGTATGAAAAGGACCCCTTGGCTTGGGTTGCCAAAAATAAACCCCAAGAGGTGGAGGAATCCTCTAAAGACGAGGACAAGGACAAGGACAGTCCTTCGTCAACTATAGTGCGAAAGGCCTGGAGAGTCGCACTCCAACAGTTCCAGCACATCTATGCTCCTCACATCGGCTTCGTCGCACATGAAGTCGAGGAGAGATTTGTGATCCCTGCTGAGGGAACTGCGATCACCCAGACAACGAACAACACCTTCGCTGTTTACAAGGCGGTGGTGGATATGGGCCTTCKCTTCCCTCTCCATTCCTTCATAATAAACGTGCTGAAKGCCTATGGCATAGGTCTCGYACAACTGACACCTCAGTCATGGTGTCATATACWTGATACATGGCTGTTTGTAAAGTGAAGGGTTGGCCATGTAAGACGGATGTATTCCTTYGCATGCATTTGATCTCCAAGAATAGCAGATGCCAGGCTGGTTGGTTCCAGCTCCAGCAAAAGGGGAAGTACATGACCTCGCTGGACAAGCCCAATAAAGTGTACAACTGGAAGAATGATTTCTTCCTGGTGCACACAGAAGATACTACTCTCGCGAGGATCCTCTCCTCATGGACGTCGCACCAAAAGACCTACAAAGAGAGTGAGTTGGGGGCGAGAACCCCTCTGATTGTACAGCAGTTAGAATACTTCGAGACTGTGGAGTACCAATATAGGACCTTAGCTCGCAAGACCACGGTCCCCAAGAACTGGCTCCCAACTCTCGAATGTTTCTACAATAAGGACTTCATGCGAGCCTTTGATCTCGCAGGTGGTCGTCGCATTACGCGAGACCAAAGAGGTAGACTTTTAACTTCTTGATTTCTCTTTGTATTTGAATTTTTCTGACCAAGTGTTTCCTCTCGCAGAAGCATCCTTCGCTAAACTTCCCAATCATCTCAACGGGACCATGTCTAGCGAGGACTTCCAAGCTCTTTCAGCCGCCTGGCGGTTGAAGTCTCTTGCAGAGAAGAATGCCTTTCATCGGGTAAGTAGTTATTCTCGCACATCACTTATTTTCCTTCGCATGAACGTTTTCTCAAATACGAGTCGTASAGTAGTTTTTGATTTTTCCTGCGAGATCCCTTACTTACATCTTTCTTGTCTTTTGCAGAAGTTGGAGAAACCTTCCGACATCCTAAAGGCAGGGAGGTCCACCACGACGAAGAAGGATCAACCTTCCAAGTCTGCCTCCTAGAAGACCCCTCAATATCAAGTCCTGAAAAGGACATCTACCTC
>SNQN01007491.1:4356-26166 GCA_008642245.1 Bassia scoparia | reverse complement strand
TTTCGACGTTTTCTCGATTTTTCTTTGACGGGACTCTAAAGTCCGTCGTCTGGATTCGTTTGGACCCCAAATTGTTCTTGGACCCATTATATTATTATACGAATCTATGGTACAAATTTTGGAAAATTTTTGGAAAATTGTCCGAAGACCTCATTTCGATGATGTATAATCCACGTTTTTCGGCTAAAAAAACATGTTTCGGTGAACCAGCTCTAATTTATCCAGAATTTCCGTCACAACTTCTAGGTCATGACAAATGACTATGTCGACAGTTTCGGACCCAAATTCTAAGTATACTACCTCCAACGAGTGTTTCAACTTTTCTCAATTTTTTCTTCGACGGGACTCAAAAGTCTGCCGTATGGACTCATTTGGACCCCAAAGCGTTCTTGGACCCATTATATTACCATATGAACCCATGGAACAAATTTTGGCAATCTTTCCGAAAATTGTCCGGAGACATCATTTCGATGATTTATAATCTACAATTTTCGGCCAAAACTTCTTGGTCATGAGAAATAACTACTCCAACAGTTTCGAACCCAAATTCTAAACGTGCTACCTTCTAGGACTGTTTCGACGTTTTCTCGATTTTTATTTGACGGGATTTAAAAGTCCGCCGTATGAACTTATTTGGACCCCAAATAGTTCTTGGACCCATTATATTATCATACGAACCTATGGTACAAATTTTGGCAATTTTTCTGAAAATTGTCCGGAGACCTTATTTCGTTGATGTATCCACGCTTTTCGGCCAAAAAAAATGTTCCGGTGACCCGGCTCAAATTTGTCTAGAATTTCCGTCAAAACTTCTAGGTCATGAGAAATGACTATGTCGAGAGTTTGACCCAAATTCTAAGCATACCCCCTCCTAAGAGTGTTTCGACTTTTTCTCGTTTTTTATTTAATGGGACWCAAAAMTCCMCCGTWTGGACTCATTTGGACCCCAAATCGTTCTTAGACCCWTTATATTATCATACGAATTTATGGTACAAATTTTGGCAATTTTTCCGAAAATTGTCCAAAGACCTTATTTCAATGATGTATAATCCACGCTTTTCGGCCAAAATAACATGTCTCGGTGACCCGGTTCAAATTGTCCAGAATTTGCGTCATACCTTTTAGGTCGTGAGAAATGACTACTCCAACAGTTTCGGACCCAAATTCTAAGCTTGCTGCCTCCTACAACTATTTTCGACGTTTTCTCGATTTTTCTTTGACGGGACTCAAAAGTCCTCCGTTTGGACTCATTTAGACCCCAATCGTTCTTGGACCCATTATATTACCATATGAACCTATGGTACAAATTTTGGCAATTTTTTCGAAAATTGTTTGGAGACCTTATTTCGATGATGTTTAATCCACGCTTTTTCGGCCAAAAAAACATGTCTCAGTGACCCGGCTCGAATATGTCCTGAATTTCCTTCACGCCTTTTAGGTTATGAGAAATGACTACTCCAACAGTTTCGTACCCAAATGCTAAGCGTGCTACCTCCTACGTCTACTTCGACGTTTTTTYGATTTTTCTTTGACGGGACTCAAAAGTCCGCCGTTTGGACTTATTTTGGACCCCAAATCGTTCTTGTAGCCATTATATTATCGTACGAACCAATGGTACAAATTTTGGCAATTTTTCCAAAAATTGTCCGGAGACCTCATTTCGATGATGTATAATCCACGCTTTTCGGCCAAAAAAATATGTTTCGGTGACCCGGCTCGAATTTATCCAAAATTTCCGTCACAACTTCTAGGTCATGAGAAATAATTATGTCGACAATTTTAGACCCAAATTCTAAGCATGCTGCCTCCTACAAGTGTTTCGACTTTTTCTCGTTTTTTCTTTGACGGGACTCAAAAGTCTGCCGTATGGACTCATTTGTACCCCAAATCGTTCTCGGACCCATTATAGTACCATATGAACCCATGGTACAAATTTTGGCAATCTTTTCGAAAATTGTTCTGAGACCTAATTTCGATTATGTATAATCCACGCTTTTGAGCAAAAAAAACATGTTTCGGTTATCCGGCTCAAATTTGTCCAGAATTTCCGTCAAAACTTCTTGGTCATCATAAATGACTACTCCAACAGTTTCGAACCCAAATTTTAAACGTGCTACCTTCTAGGACTGTTTCGACGTTTTCTCGATTTTTATTTCGAACCCAAATTTTAAGTGTTCTGCCTCCTATGTCTGTTTCGACGTTTTCTCGATTTTTCTTTGACATGACTCAAAAGTCCGCCGTTTTGACTCTTTTAGACCCCAAATCGTTCTAGTACCCATTATATTATTATACGGACTCATTTGCACCCCAAATATTTGTTGGACCCATTATATTACCATATGAACCTATGGTAAAAATTTTGGCAATTTTTTCGAAAATTGTCCGGAGACCTCATTTCGGTTATGTATAATCCATGTATTTCGGCCAAAAAAACATGTCTCGGTGACCCGGCTCGTTTTTGTCTAAAATTTGTGTGACACCTTCTAGGTCATGAGAAATGACTACTCTAATGGTTTCAGACCAAAATACTAAGCGTGCTACCTCTTACGAATATTTCGACGTTGTATCGATTGTGTGTGGGCACTATGTCTTCCCATGCCTTGCCTTGCCTAGTGTGTCTTGTATGTGGGTACTCTACCTTGGTTTGCCTTGCCTTCCTTGTGTGGGCACTATGCCTTGCCTTGCCTTGCCTTGTGTCGGCACTATGTCTTGCCTTGCCTCCCTTGTGTGCTTTTTGTGGGTATTATGCCTTGCCTAGTGTGCCTTGTGTGGCCATTATGCCTTGCCTTGCCTAGTGTGCTTTGTGTGGGCAATAGGCTTTGCCTTGCCTCACTATGCCTTGTGTGCGTTGTGTGGACACTATGCCTTGCCTTGAGTGGGCACTACTCCTTGCCTCTTGTGGGCACTATTCCTTGTGTGCCTTGTGTGGGCATTATGCCTTGCCTCGTGTGGGAACTATGCCTTGCCTCACTATGCCTTGTGTGGGCAGTATTCCTTGCCTCGTGTGGGCACTGTGCCTTGTGGGCACTATGCACCATGTTTTTGTCTTCACATAGAGCAAAGCACACACAAGGTTTCATTCAAGCCTCGTTTTCCATTTTATTGTGGATTTTAGGGTGTGTTGGGGGGGGGGGGATGAATCGAAGTGACATAGGGCTGAGTCTTTGTGGATCGTGGCAACAAGGCCACTCTGCCACTTACAATACCCCGTCGCGTATTTAAGTCGTCTGCAAAGGAGGAACGAGATTAACAAGCTCGATATTCCCTCCTTGCCCATACGTGGCGCGGATCATCGGGAGGTAAGCCCTCCTAGCTCATACGTGGCGCGGATCATCGGGCTTGAAAAGGATCGGGCGTAGACGGCCCAAGACACGGCACGGGGAAAATAAAAAATTATCCTGTGACACCTGCCCACTGGAAGTCCGACTACCCATCATCCATCTCTTTGGCATGTTGGGGGTACGGTGAGTGTGCCTATTCGTATTACTGAATGTACGGAATTGCATGGGCCTTGGACATCTCCCCAAGGTCCCTATTTATACTAAGCATAGGCAGAGACAAGCCCCAACTGCTTGGGCGAGGAGACACAACGCTTCACGTGCCTATGTGTCACCTTTCTAAGGCTACACCACACACTAGGCCGAAGCGGCACAAGTCGCCGTTGGCACCACTTCGTCCAAATCTGATCCTAGCAAGCCACATCAGCAATCCATGCATTCCTTTGTTGAGCTAATACGATGCTGCCACGTCATCGATCCTTGTAAGCTTTACCCAACCAATCATAATGCCTTTGACTAACAACACACATACACACATGATCATGTGCCGCGCACATGATCTTTGTATGGCACGTGAGATACCACACGCACCTGCCACCCACGTGACTATCACCAACTCGAGTGTAAAGATAGCAACCACATCATGACGGGCCCACAAGTACTGACGTTCCCGAGCCAACCGTATTTTACAAGCACCCATTAATATGCTCGTTGGGCCTAGAATAGCCCACACTAGTGCTAGGCATGCCCCCCTGGCCATGCCTCATGGCCTAGGGGCCCTGCCCATGGCAAAGGGAGGGACCTTCCCCTAACGAGTCTAAATTAAATGAATGCTTTTACTCCTAGCAAACACCCAATTCAGACTTTAGCCATACAGTCCGTATAGTTGCTCAGAACGTCGATAACTTGCCTCCAACGGCCTTTATAATATTCCATGGACATCAACTAACACTTAAGGGACCTCGGACCATACTTTGGACCCTTAGTGCTATATTAATCCCGAACATACATCGCTTTGCTAATCCTTTATCGCCTTGCACCTTATACCAAGGCACAATGCTACAAGGAGATGGCCTCACTATAGGACTACTCCTACACCCTAGTATGGTAGACACTTAAACATGCACACCATTGTACATACACACATGGCAACGTAATGCCTTATTTTTATATATATAACACCTAACGTGCTCAACTAAGGCAATGCCCCTCACCAAGGCATGCCATGCCCGCGCACGGATAATAGGGATCTTACAAACCACCCCCACTTGAAGAGGCTGACGCCCTTGTCAGATACTCTTCGATCTTGTCTTCGAACTGCCAAAGGGTTGTATCGCGTTCCCAGCTAGCCTCTTCTGGCGGACAGTTCTTCCACAAGATTAGATATTCGATCCTCCTGCTTTTCTTACTCTGACCCTTCTCCCTCTTGTCAAGAACTTTTTCAACCTCCCTTGTGAATTGCTTCCTGACAGTTGGTGGATTCCGCTTAGTTGGTGGGTGCAATCCCTCAACATCCTCGTGATATGGCTTTAAGTAACTCACGTGAAAAGTCGGGTGAACCTTCAACCTCTCAAGTAGGTTCAGCCTGTAAGTAACAGCCCCAACTCTTTCAACCACTTCAAACAGACCATCGTACCTATAGGAATTAAGGACCACTGCACTGCCTTAGAGCTTATCTTCTCTTAAATCTGCGGAGTATGTTTCAGCAACACCTTATCTCCGACATTGAACTCCAAAGGTCATCTGCCTGCATCTACATACTTTTTCATCCTACGAGAATCCTTCTCTAGACTATCCCTTGATTCTTCTAGGAGTTCCTGATGACTCGTAGCAAAACGATGCGCTACAGGGCAACCCACATCCTTACTTTTCTTCACAATTTCATGCGGCATCATCGGTTGCCGACCAATAGCAAACTCAAAAGGACTCATTCCTGTTGCAGAAATCATATGCATATTATAGCAAAACTATGCAGTATCCATCAAGTCTAACTAATTCCTCTGCGAAGCCGTCACATATTTCCTTAGATACTCCTCCAGCAAGGCATTAATGCGCTCAGTCATCCAATCTGTCTTTAGGTGATTGGCAATAGAGAACTTCAATTCGGATCCCAACAAGTTGAATAAAGCAACCCAAAATCTCCTCGTAAACCTGGTGTCACGATTGCTGACAATATCCCGTGGCAACCCAAAATATTTGACCACATGTGCCAAGAATAAATTTACTGCCTCCTCTGCAGAGCAAAAATTTGGTGTTACGATGTACACCGCATACTTGGAGAATCTATCAACGACCACCATTACAGATTGTTGCCCATTCACATTAGGAAATCTTAAAATAAAGTCCATCGAGACTGAGACCTATGGCTTTTCCACAATGGAAAGAGGCTACAGAAGACCTGCCTCCTTCCTCCTTTCTGTCTTGTCCAACTGGCAATCGTGACAGGACTACACATATGCCTCCACTTCGTTCCTCATTTTCGGCCAGAAGTAATTTCTTTCCAACAAGGCCTAAGTGTGCTCTCTTCTCGGATTGCCTAAAGAGAATCATGAACTGAACTCATCAATTCATGGCGCAACTTCGCTGATGGAACATACAAACAGCTCCCTTGTGCAAGTAAAAACTCATCCTCAATCCAGTACCTCTGCACTGAACCGTATTTCACTTGCTCGCAGAGTTGAAGGTACTCAGTGTTCCCTTCACATTCCTCTCGAACACGCTGTGCGAAGTTAGACTCCACAGTAGTAATGGCCGCAACCATCTCTCCCGTCTTACGACTGAGAGCATCTGATACAGAATTGTGTCATCCGGGATTTTGCTGCCAAGTAATGTCGTATTCCTCCAAGAATTCCATCCAACGGGCCTATTTAGGTGACAATGTCTTCTGTGACTTGAAGAACGTGTTTGCCACATTGTCGGTCAACACAACGAACTAGGTACCCAACAAATAATGTCTCCAAATCCATAGATAATGGACAACCGCAAGCATTTCTTTCTCGTGGGTGGAGTATTTCTTTATTGCCTCCTTGAGCTTTCACCCTTCAAAAGCAATTGGGCGTCCTTCTTGGACCAGAATTCCACTTATTGCTCTTCTAGATGCATCAATATGCACTTTAAATGGTTTGTCAAACTCTAACAACTTCAATACGGGCTCAGATGACACAACCTTTTTCAAATTATCAAACTCCTCTTGACACTTGTCTGACCATGCCCATGTCTGCCCTTTCTTCAACAGATCAGTAGGGGAAGAAATTTTCTGAGAATAGCCTTTAATGAACTTTCGGTACTAATTAGCTAAACCCAAAAAAGATCGCAACTCCTGAACAGATTTCGGTGCCTCCCATTCCACAATGGCTTTTACCTTCTTTTCATCCATACAAACCTTCCCTTTACTAATCTTGTGCCTAAGAAACATGATATCAGTTTGAGCAAACTCGCACTTCTCCTTCTTGACATAAAGTTCATACTCCATGAGTTTGTCATAAGCTTGTCTTAAATGACTTGTTCAAGGCGCGATTAATCACGCACATACGAAGCGAACCATCTGCCTTCTTTAGAAATAACACAGGCGCTCCTTAGGGTGCCTTAGATGGTTGAAGAAACCCCGCTTGTAAGAGCCCATCCAACTGCTTCCTTAGTTCCGCTAAATCCAAAGGACCCATCCGATAAGGTGCCTTAGCAGGAGTCCTAACACCCGGTTCTAAGTTGATAGCATGATCATTAGCCCTTCGTGGAGGCAATTGCTTTAGCATATCAGGGGGCATAAGCCCTGCATACTCCTCCAACAAACGTGCAATCAGATCTGGCACTTCAACCATCACATCCGGTTTCATTTCCACCATAGCAACAAGGAACGTGGGAACTCCCTTGCGAACTCCTTTCTTAAGTTGCATAACACTTAACACGCCATTGGTTCCTACTGCCTTAGACGCCTTTCCCGCAACGAAGCATGGAGAATCTCATCATTGATCAACATTCCACCCAAGTAGGGTACCACAAACGCCTTTGCCTTCTTGAAGAACTTGTTACCAAAAACCATATCGTAATCATCCATAGACACAATATGAAGATCAATCTCCCCACTCCAACTTCAAGCAGTAATCTGAACATCCTTGATCATTCCAAACGAAGTGGAAGCGACCGAGTTGACGGTCTTCATAGTATGAGTCATAGGCCAAGGCTTGAAGCCCATCTTTTTGGCAACTTCTTTCTTTATGAAGTTGTGGCTAGCACAAGGGTCAAGCATAGCCTGCACATCACGACCATCCAAACCAACCTTGTAGTACAACAAGCCATCCATCGGAGCATTCTCTGCATTTAAAAGTTTCATGGTTTTGACATTTGGTTATGAGGACTCATCATCCTCCGGAGAACTTTCATCTTCATCCTCACTATCATCACCCAACAATGCAGAAAGTTGTTGGTGCCTAGGGCATTGTCGAGCCAAGTGAGGCCCCTTGCAAATGAAAAAACCATCACTGAATCAAGGCTTCTTACTTGATGAGGGTTCCTCTTTCTTACCCTTGTCATCGTTCTTTGGTCCGTCTGGGACCAAGGCTACATTCCTGACACAAACGTTAACAACTTGTCTTCCTCTGACATTCCAGTGATGTCCAACATCAACGACATGAACTGCTTCACATACTCCCTTATGGTTCCCGTATGGAGTAACTCACGAAGTTTATCACGAGCCACCCACGAAGTATTGTTAGGCACGAATTGTTTCCGCAATTCTACCTTCATTTCGTCCCACGTAGTGATAGCATCCCTATTTGCTGCCTTGTCAGACTCAAGACGAGAATGCCACCACAACTTTGCATCACCACTCAAGTAGAGGGCTGCAATATCAACCGTTAGTCCTTCTCTTTGATTTCTCTCTTTTAACATGTGTTCCATGTCCTAAATGAAATTTTCCAACGTCTTACCATCACAAGTTCCATCGAAATTCTTTTGCTTGGGGAGTTCAACACGATCACATCCTCCATGATTAGATGGCCCTGAATCAATACGATTCTTCAACGAAACCGTACCAACTCCTCCCTCAGTCGAAGGATTTCGTTATCCACAAAGCGATCCTTAGGAGTAGGACTACGCTCAGCGATTTGCCTGTCTAGGATCCTTTGAATCATCCCGTTCATCTCCCGCACTTGTTCGTGCATGGCTTCCAACCTGTCACGCATGGTGTGGGTCGAAAGATCTTCCCCTTCTTCAAGCCCTAGAAACTTCTCCAACCGACCAACCCTATTCTTCGTAATAGATGAAGACATGGTTCTCTTCTTCCTAACGATGCCCTTCTCAGCGTCGTATATCCTCTGGAAGAAAGCCCGCTTAGTGGGACTAATGGCTGCCACTATGAGTGTCGGGAAAATGCACTTCGTAGCAACACGATGATGGGTAGAGATCCAAGATCGAGGACTTAATCGAGTCCCTGATCTCGTAGTAGCACTTGTTCAACTGCCGATGCTTCTCTTGTTGAACCCTTTTGATGTCACGCAACGGGACGAGCAACCTTCTTAAACTTTTTCTTCAATGCTTCAACAGGGGGCATCAACGCAAAAACCCATAAACATGGCTCTGATACCAAATTGTCACGGCACACTTTTTTTTCTAAGCACTGTGAGGGCCCTTGCTCTCGCTAACCAGCCTTACAAACACACACAACAATAACAACCACGATAATAGCAAACACACAAGCACAATTCGTATTATTGAATGTACGGAATTGCATGGGCCTTTGACATCTCCCCAAGGTCCCTATTTATACTAAGCATAGGCAGAGACAAGCCCCAACTGCCTGGGCGAGGGGACACAACGCTTCACGCGCCTATGTGTCACCTTTCTAAGGCTACAACACACACTAGGCCGAAGGGGCACAAATCTACCTTGGCACCACTTCGTCCAAATTTGATCCTAGCAAGCCACATAAGCAATCCATGCATTCCTTTGCTGAGCCAATGCGATGCTACCACATCATCGATCCTTGTAACCCTTACCCAACCAATCATAATGCCTCAAACTAGCAACACGCATACAAATGATGATGTGTCACGCACGTGATCTTTGTATTGCACATGACACAACAAGAAAATTGGCTTCGGCCGACCACGATTACCGACCGATTATCGGTCGGTAACAGGGGTTACCGACCGATAATCGGTCGGTAACAGGGCTTACCGACCGATAATCGGTCGGTAACCGTTGTCGGAATTACATTCGTCGGTAATCACAAAATTACCGACCGATTATCGGTCGGTAAGGGTATACCGACCGATTACCGACCGATCACCGACCGATATCATCCGACTATTTTTTGGAGGGAAACATTAAGTAACCGACCGTTTTTTCGGTCGGTAACTTAATATTTCCCACCAAAAATGGAGGGACAATGGGGAGTTTACCGACCGAATGGTCGGTCGGTATACCGACCGATTTTCAAATCCGTCGGTCATACCGGACCGACCATCGGTCGGTAAACTCCTTTTATTTTTTTAAGTATAAATCAGTTTCTTGATTAGCGACGATCCTTGCTCGGTCGGTAATCACCACTATATGTATTTTACATTTAAAATTTCGCGCTTACCGACCGGACCTTTCGATCGGTAATCCACCCATATTTTTTTTAAAAAATTTAAAATGGCCATACGCGCGACGAATATTCGGTCGTAAACTATATTTGTGATTAAAAAAAAAGCGAAACAGCTTGCAAAGCGTTTCCATGTCACCAAAAACAATCAAAAGGCAAAAAATTGTCCATAGCAAAAGGACATAACAGATGTACAAAGCATCGATATTATATTCCAAGTGTAATATATGTGAGCTTGCAATAAAACAAGCTAGCTACACCAGGCCACCTAAACATGCAAACCATGAACTAAGATACTTGTTTACCTCATCAGATCATACACATTAATTAAACTTCATAACTAAAGCCAGCAGTAGTCTTATTTCAAAACAGATATAGATAGCCATCTTAATGAACGAACGATAAGATATATTGTCTTCCGTAAGGATCAGATCAGAATGATTTACATGAATTTACGCCTCGTCGAGCAGCCATTTCCCTCTGACAGATTGAAGTAGACAGCAGCGATAGGAAGGCCCAGGTTGTTATCTCCGTGAATTTCTTGCTGCAGAATCGATCTCTAGAAGCACGTGGGGCGACCAGTCCCCTTCAATTCGTCTGCTATTTAATTGCTTATTATGATGCCGATATTATACTACCAGTATATATGTTTGGAGTTTAAAATTTTAAAATTTCAAAGCTTGGCACAAAAGGTGATTTATAACCTAGAGCAAAAGTAAACGCAGAAGTTACCTTAGAAGTGGTCCCACAGAACATGAAGGAAGAGTGAAACCTGGTAATTTCTCCCATCATTCAGGTTTGCTATGAATGTTACCTCTGAATTAGCTGTCATGAATTCGCAAGACTTTAATGCCACTATAAGCTGAGCAAGACAATCCAAACTTAATAGTGAAAACAGACGCATTGTCTTACCACCTGCCCCGAGTGCATTTCTCTGGATACAGGTGTCCGATGTCGGAAAAAGTAAAGACACTCAACTCACTATCCAATTTCAAGTTCAATTTTCTAGCATACTCATAATAAAAAAGCCTTTAATAACTTCTAGCTACACGCATTATGCACACACTACCTGTCTATCATAAGAAGGGTTATCAACTTATCACTATCTCCATTCCCTGTCTTAAAGCTCCTATGAGAATTCCTTATCACGTTCTAGTTGATTACGCCCCAACATAAATTTATTCTGAAGCTCCTCGGTAAAGCTATCTTGACAGCTCCTATATTTTTCTGCAATAAGAACCAAATAACCATCGATTGGAATCACAATGAAAGTAAATCTTAAATGGACGGAAATGACTTAGTAAGAAAATGAATATCCCTGTCCAACTAAAAAAGAAAAAAACATGATATCCGATTTTCTTTATTACTTCCCAATAAGGTATTCAGTTACGAGCAATGAAGTCCGTTGACTACTACTTTTCGTGCAAACGAAAGCTTGCGATCGCATAATGAACCAGTAATGGCTTAATATGATAATGCATGGACTAAGAAAACAACCAAAGGAGAATTCAGTGAGATTAATTGTCTAACCAGGAGTTTGTATAGGAATTTATGAAAAATTTAACCATGCTGAAGTAATCAAACAAAAAACAGCAATGCCCACCTATTTCAGCATTCTCCCCACACGTCGAAAACACCAATAGCAATGAAACATTCAAGTTCATGCAACATATTAAGCAGAAACAATTACACAATCATGCTTCACTCTTCAATGTTTATGTCACAAAGATGCCTATCTACCATATTAGCTTATCCAGAACACTTGAGCTTCTATTTAAAGGTTAGATTATATGAAATGCGAGCTTATTTGAGAACAAGTGTACGCAATAGACTGCCTTCATAACTTTAGCTCACAGTCCTTATTCATTAGCTCGAATCATCATCCAAGTAGAAGTTTTATTACTGCAACGAACTCCCAACATCCTTCACCCGAGAAAGCAAGACTTGTAACCAACCCAACAGGCTATTAATCCACACTATCGGATACAGACACTGTACTAAGAACCAACATATGAAGCATGAACAAACTACCATGCATCTATAGGCTGCATTCAATAGAAACAATGTGTTTGGATCCCCTTGCAGGCAATATTCAGCGGAAAAGCCCACTGCCCAATTACGTTGAAAAGAGACTTATTACATTCTATCTCTCTAAGTTGATTCAGCCAAAATATTATTCCAGAAAAATCTGTTCTATACTTACAAGTTCGATCAAGATTTGGAATAAATGTATAGAATAAAAAAATGAAGATTTTATCAAAAACTAGAATAAAGAATAAACAAAAAAAGTAAATATGTTAAATTTTTTAGAGGAAAAAGAGAGCATTACATGTGTCCATTGGACAAATCAGAATACTTGATTGCAGTATCATGATCGCCCCAGAAATATCTTTGCTGTCAAAAATGAACTTATCATCGTGAACAGATCTGACCCAAGGAATCCGAAAACAAGTGTAAGCATGATCAAAAGAGTTAGAATATTACCATTGATGAAAAAACGCATCTGAACACAGTAACCTGCACCTGAGTAGCTAAAGCTTGAAAGTTGTCACATTGCCAGGAGTCACCCAGCCACACCAGCTGATCACCCAGCAGAAAAAGTGCTTGAAATTTCCAAAAAATTCAAGTTTAAAGTGCCTTGCTTAACTACGGCATACCTATATCAATAATTATAGCCTCATTCTCAATGGAAAATTGCAAAATATCGAAGAACAAATTCAACTGTACTCAGCATTATTCCATTCCCTTTAGCTAACAAATCATCCATAATTGCTCCTCCAAACGTTAGCTCCTACTGTATAAACTTTACGCCTTCTGTTTATTAGGGAAAAAAAATGCTTACCTAGGAAACTTTCGTGAATAATCAAATCTGATGAATAGATAAAAATCAGTTTTAATTTATAATAGTTCGGAATTGGGAATTCAAAACAAACGGATCAATCTAGCTCAACATCTCCAGTGAAAGAATGACTCCATCACAATAAATCGAACTCTTTATAACTCGATTCCATTGAAGAAGTCAGCAATAGTCAACAATGTTAGAATTATCATAATCTTTCATATACAGCTATAAGAATTCATAACATCCAGTATAAACAGTAATAGGAAGTGACCAATTATTTGTACCAGGATTGTATTTTGCCTGAGTTACTCAGTATCCTGAAAAGTATACTGTTAGTCATTAGCTTAGATGAGCCTAAACGGTTTCTTCTTGCTAGCAGTCGTTGCTTGTTACACCAGCTCCTCCCTTAAAAAACCATTAATCCCAGATCACCTTCAAAATGTCACTTCATTAGTTTTTTTTTCACATTGTTGCTGTTGTATAAACAGTTGATGCAACATTACGTTGTATCAATTGCACCAGCCTCCATATGAATTAACCATTATTAACTCGGCAGAATCGTAATTCCCTGTCAAATGGTAGCTGGTGGACTTCCATCTCAAAGCATACTGCATTTATTGTCTGTTTACAATTATTAGTAAATGTTCAGAAATTTTATCTTTAGTCAACACCGCTAGGCGTCTTTACCCTGTCACATTTTAGGTCGAGTAAACAACACCATGTCAACACTTTGGCTGCAGGATAGTCTGCTAACGATGAACAATAACAACGATACCACATAACAAACGATCAACAACGGTTTAAAAATCTAGGACCAATATCTGTTGAACAGGCAAGTACACTTACCACCACCTTAGCCACGTCAGTGCATCTTGCAAGAAGGTGGAACCCTGATGACGCGATTCACTCACCCACAACATCAGAATACAAAACAGTAACTGGAACCATTTGGAAGCACCATGCCTAAGAAACACAGACACACGATTTGAAAAACTCAACTATAAGCAAGAAGAAATTTAGCTACACAAGCTTAGCAATAACAGGCAGTGCCTAACTCAGCTATGTTATTATATAAGTGTAGTAATGAAGAGTGAAGCTAAGCAGGAAAAAGAAGGAGTACCAGGAAATGGAGGAATTGCTAGTGAAGTGACACAAGAAAATTTAAAGTGGGGGGTTTTAGGCTTTTGATGCTTCAATAGTAAGTTAGAGCAAGAGAATGCCAGAAATTTGTACTCACTATAAGGAAGTGGTATAGCAATTGAAGAAATTAAAAATAAGAAAAGAAAGAGATGAAGTTCTTTCCTTAAGATAACAGTTAAAGCAGCTACTACTGTTATTGGTTTTTAGCCTCAGAGACAGAATCAATGCTGTCTGTATTAATATTATTTATGTTAATATTTTCTGTATGGGAAAAAGTCAACAAGTTTAGCAAATAAGCTCTACACAGGGAGAACAAACACTAGTCGTACAAATCTAGCTTAACTCAATTACTGCTCTAATTGACACTTGTGAGAACCAAGCCGCCATCTGAAACCATAGATTCAAGCTAAAAACGACTCGGAGATTGGAAAAAAATCAGATACCTCTAGGATAAACTGTAATTGGAAAACGAACAATTAGCGAGAAATAAACACGACCGTGCATCTCTGCAACACAAACAACACCACACCAAAATATTAAAAACCAAGAAATCAAATCCAGAAATAATGAAAATTTCCACTTTCCAAAATCTACCCAAAAAAAAAGGAGAAAACGAATACCATCTCCCTCCAAATGACAGCAGTAGCCGACATCAACATAGGGTTTCAATTCGCCATTCACCATCAACGACAATTGCAAATAGCTGGATGCGAAAAAACCTACCCTATTGGGAAAACAATGCGAGCGTGATTCTACGAAGAGAGTGAATTCTTGAAGTGCAAGTGCCCAGAAAACGTGGGAAGAAGAAAGAAGAAAAAAACGAAGAATCAAGAACAGAATAGATCTACAAGAACTCAGGAGAAAAAAAAATTAAAAAAATAAATAAATAAACATACCGTTCAGAAGAAGATGGACGGCTCGGTGGAAGGGGTAGTGCGGACGGTTGTGACGGCGTGTGCGGTCGGATCTGGCAGAGATGAGGAGACAAGTATAGAGGTGTGAAGAGAGAGAGTGAGATGTGATAAGGTGAGGAAGAGAGAAGAGTTAAGCATAAGGGTGAGGAAAAGAAAGGTGCGTCTCAAAGAATGAGGGTCGAAAAAGAGGGCGGGTCGAAGCAAAGAGAAGAAATTTTTTAATTAAAAAAAAAAACATTTTACCGACCCGATCATTCGGCTCCGAAATGATTTGACTTCCTTTTTGTTATAACTAGAAAACCAGAGGTGTGGGGTTAAATCCCAAAAATCACGACCGATTTAGAAACGTCGTTGTACCGAACGGCTCCGAAACTTTCGGCGCGGGATTTTCGCGGTATTGGTTTTTTCTTTCCTAAATGAGAGAGAAATCGCGTATGGTGTTTATAATTCAAGATTTACCCGAGCCATTATTCGGTCGGTACACCGACCGATTATACGGTCGGTACACCGACCGATTTTGCAATCGGTCGGTAATACCGACCGAATAAACGGTCGGTAAATTACACCGACCAACTGCGGTCGGTGTCGGTCGGTAATACCGACCGATTTTTTTTCGGTCGATAATTTCGGTCGGCCTTACACGAAATTCTTGTAGTGTGAGATACCACACGCATGTGCCACCCACGTGACTATCACCAACCCGAGTGTAACGTTAGCTACCACATTGCGACAGGCCCACAAGAACTGATGTTCCCGAGCCAACCGTATTTTACGAGCACCCATCACTATGCTCGTATTAAATTTGAAAAAATCACGGGAGCACACTTTAGACATTGTTTTTCCGATATTCATCCCGAGGGTCCCGTTTATCCTGTTAAAGTCCCTCGATACACGTGAAATTTTTTAAGTTTGATAAAAAAATCCGAAAAATAATTATCAACTCCGAAGAAATCACTGGAGCGTACTTTTTATTGAGTTCCCTAGTGTTTTGAGTGATGACAAACAGTTGTAACAACAGGTACATTGGTCTGATGAATGTAGCTGGTCTGAACAGCTAAGATACTGGTCATTTGAAAGAAAGTGACATGTATGCTAACAAGTTATATTGTGCAAATTGCTACATGTGTTGGCATACAGGAATTGCAACTATAGAAGCAGAATGTCCTTTGAGGAAGACTCAAGAAGATCAAGGTTATATTGAAGATCAAGGATGCTTCGAAAAGTTGAAGAACATTGAAGATTAGTTCTAGGACTAGAATAAGTCTTCTTGTTATATAATATGCATGAATATGTTTGTTGCATGCTTGTATTATTGGTTGATGGCAATTAAGCTTCGAACTTTCTCTCTTAGAGTTGAAGGCAACTAAACCAGTTGGTTGGTTGGCTTTGACCCTACCAGTTGGGAGAGCAGTTGTACTGTTCTCACAACGCAGTTCATCTTGTCGAGCAAGAAAAGATTTTTGGAAAGTTTTCTTAATAATATTTTTTGGAAAGTTTTTCTTAAAAACGGTTTTATGGAAACTTCAAGATGATCTGGTGAGGATATATGTTTTAGATATATGGTAATTACTTAAGATGCAATTAAAGTGACATAAGATATTATATTATCTAAGTATGGAATAATATCTTATGAAACTTTCCTAAAATATAATAAGTAGATATATCTTTTATTTATGTGTTCTTATATTTATGTTGTGTACAAGCTAAATTGCAGTATAAATATCCTGCATATAGATCCATCTGAATTGTACAACTGTCTCTCAAGTTCCATGTTAAAGGTGGTATTATTTTATGTGAGAGATTAGTACGATAAGAGAGTTACAAGCTAAAAGATCGAAGGCTGTCACGTCAAGTTACATCTATTAGAAGTGAACACATGATTTGAGGCGATTTTAATATATTCTCTTGTATTATATTCATAAAGTGAGGTATATTGAGGAGAAGATATAGTTAGGTATGAATTACCAATCGCAAGGGTTGGTGGATTGTGGGTTCAGTATTGATGAGTTCAGTTTGCGAGTTGCTTGTGAGTGTCAACTGCGAATCATTTTTTTTTTCGTTGTTATTGTGTTGTTTTTTGCATCAGCTTGGGATGAGTGTGGTGGACAATTTGTATTTGTGTGAGTTCAGAGGTACATTTGATGAGAGTTGCTGTGCTTTTGTTTATTGTCGGAGTAGATTTTAAATAATAATCGTGGTCACTAGGGATAATGGAAGGGACGTTAAGGCTCATTGATGTGTTGATTGCCCTCGTTAATTCTGTGTGTCTTTTATTCTAGCTCGAGTATTATAGTGTTCTATGAACCTGGTTCAACAACTTATTCCGCTATCGTAGATCCAAGTGCCCTATGTGGTATTTATTGCGTCTCTAAAACAGTAGTAACACATAGTGCTGATATTTTTAATAGGCACTTCAATTTCACCCCGCCATCTTGATGTACACTTCGGGAAACATTCAGTTGGTTCTAATGAGTCCTAAGGCTTTCTTGACGTTAACACTATTGAAAGTTGATCATGAGTGATCAGGATGAGTTGCCATGAGAAGTTGTATTCGAACATAAAAGGTCTTTGTCCATAGTTGTTTTCCGTGGAAAGTAGACATGCTGGTGGGAGAGTATAGTAGAATGCAAAAGTCATCATGGGGTATTGGGACTATGAATGTTGGATGATTGGTGAAGAATGGTCCAGCCGTGGTCAAGCAGATAGATTCATCAGGGTCTGGTTCTGATTTTATGGAAGAAAGAAAGTGAATGCATAAGCACGTAGGACCTAGATAAGAACAATGGGAGAAGAATGCCTAAGATGGGCCTTAATGTTCATGCGGTCCGACATATGGTGCAAAGCTTTGCAAAGGAGAGACCAATCAATCTTCAGCCATGTCAGTCCAGCCGATGGAGATCTGGGATATCCTCTATTTGAGATACTCATACGAGGGTGACAAATGAGGGTAAACGGTTCTTAAAGGAATTGATTTTACTTATGTCAATAATATACAAGGCGTTTTGTAATATGAACAAGAAACGAAAATATAAATTGGATTGCTTTGGATTGCTTTCATGACTATAGTAAATGATCTAAAATGTAAGTATATCTTCGGACCGAGGAACTGGTAATCGAAGAGGCTTAGAAAGCCCTTATCTAGGTGCTTGGACAGCAAAGGTGATTGCCTGCATAAGTTGAGGCGATCGATTTATATACTGTTCTCACACTAAGTAACTAATTGATCGTTCCCTCATTGACACATTAGATGTTGGTGACTTGCCTATAACTAATGCATGGGAATCGCTAGTTAAGGGCATTGGCTTTTGAGGGACAGTGATGATAAGATGAAGATGGATGATCAATTGGCGATGATGGCTATAATACGCATTCGAGAAGACACTTACAGAATACAATAGGAACTCTATGAAAGGGTAAGGATATTCTTAGAAAGACTAACTCTTCTAATTTGTTAATGGTTGTTTCAAGTTGAAGAAGTTGGAGCATCTCATCAAAAACTGTCCAATAAATGGGAAGGAATAGGCAAAGTCATTAAGACGAGACGACGCGTTTAAAAGATTGCGCACTCTTCCTATATGGTCGGGCAATCTCAGAGTTCTGATTTCCAGAAAGAGGAGGAGACTTCATAGGAAGGACCCAAAGGTGTTGTATATCTTGTTCTTTTCGCCCTTGAACAGGTTCCCAAAACCCAGTCCAGTGAGACTAGAAGTCAGAATCAGAGTGTCTCATTGGCCAAGACTAGGAGATACCCAGAATCCAAAACAGTGTTAGCCTATCTCTAAAATTCGGTATTGTGATCATGTAAGTTACTGATAGAGATTAATATGCTTGACCTGGTTTTGGTAAATCCTGTTCGTTGATGAAGACTTGCTTTAGTTACCCTATAAAGAGGTACAAAAGAACCGTTAAAAGGGCAAACGGGAAGACTATGAATTCGCTAGTGCTAGTTGTGGTTACAGCTTACAGGTATGTTTTGGCAGTGCAGATAAAAGATGAAAAATGCTGAATTAGAAGTAGGGCACTAGACTAGTGGTAAAGTTTGTGAATTGGGAAACAGTTAAGTCACAACTTCACGAAATGATTTTTCAAGATGAAGAAGGTGGTGGTTTAACTGGTCCTCTGGTTCTTTATGTCAAAAATCCAGAGGATCTAATCATACTTTATACTGCACGCCAAGGAAGGGCAAAGAATCTTTGCAAAACGTTGATCTTTTGCCAAGCTTTCGAAGCTTGTTATTAGGATGATGTTCAGAAATTGGCGATAGTGAAGTTTTGTCAAGACAAGCTGCACTGTCTTACTGTTCTCCGCCGCCTGCTTCATATGAGTCCTGCTGCCAGGAAGTTGTAGTAAGAGGGAGTTGGGATGAGTATGAAGGGACCAAGTGATATGGTTGTCTAGTAGCTTTTGTAAATTCATTAGAGTTGAGGGAAGGGTAAGCGGACCAGTTCGTGTCAGATGGTGAAGTTCAAGATGGGAATCTGCCGTTTAAGTCTGTGGATTTGTGAAGAAATGTTGTGGAGCGGAAGTTTGATTTGCAAATCTATGGATGAGGGCGGAATGTGCTGGTTGGTTATTGAAGAATCGCTTGAAACAGAAGAGCAAAAGAGGCTTGAAAGAAGAAGGTGAAAATGTCATGTTTGACAAAAACTACTAACTGCAACGTTATAGACAAACTAGATCATTATAGGTGCCATTGTCAAGGGAAACAGGTAGTCGTAGCATCGTAGGTGGGTGATGACTGGTGAGGGAGGATACAGTTCAGAGTGGGTCACGCCAGAGAGCAGCTACATGGGTTTAGGAATACAAGAAAGGTAAGTATGTGTCTGGCAAAGAATATGCTTTGGTGGTGGCAATTTCTTTCTGTGGTAAGGGATGGCACACAAAATTGACATGTATTCATGAAGAGGGAGAAGCAGAAAGGAAGAACAGTAGGAACTGCTTCGTAGAATGTCTGTGGTCAGGTGAGAGGGACAGGAAGCAGACCAGTGGTGATGAATTGGGCCCGCAATGCCTGATTGGGTTCCCAAACCTAACGTTTGATTTTGCTTTTTACAGGCTAAAGGTGAGAGGAGATACTACTGGTACTTGGACAGTGGCTACTCAAGACACATGTCAGACATAAGAACAGTTTCTCCTCCTTGCAGCCTAGATGGGGGAAGAGTCAACATTTGGAGACAACAGTATGGGTACTATTGTTTTGGCCTTAAGGGTAAGGTTGGTAAGCCTCTTTCCCAGCCTATTGATGATGTATTTATGTTGAGGGCTTGCAGCATAATTTCTTCAGCATTCCGGCAACTGTGTGACAAAGGCAATAGAGTCGAGTTTTAAGCTGATCTTTTGTCACATTAGTTAACACTCAAACAGGATGAACTGGTCTGCCAAGGGAAACTAGAATTTGAGGATGTTTACATAACATACTTGGATCAATCCCCAAGGACAATTTCCATTTGTTTTGGAGATTGTCAGTTGCTGAAAAGACATCATTGCTATGACATAAAAGATTTGGCATTGCGAGTCTTAAACACTTCTTAACAAACTCAAACCCATGACTTAGTGTTGGCTTGCCAGACCATTAAGTATGTGGTGGGATAGAGTATGTTTCAGAGTGTGCCAAAGGAAAGCATGTCAAGTCATCTTCTTAAGCCAAAGAGAGAGGTCAGTACAAGAAGACCACTTGAACTGATCCAGATAGATTTGTGTGGTCCTATGCGCGTGCAGAGCAGGATCGGATACAGGTATGTATGTGTTATAGTAGATGACTACTCTAGGTATACTTGGACTCTATTTTTGTCTTCCAAAGATGAGACCTTTGAGGAGTTCGAGGTGTTAGTAAAAACAGTTGCAGAACTAGTTGAACTGTTCACTGGTTGCGGTAAGATCTGATCATGGTACTGAATTTAAGAATGCAAGCTTTACTAACTATTGCAGGGATAATGGAGTAAGTCACAACTTTTCAGCTCCAAGAACTCCATAACAGAATGGAGTGGTAGAAAAGAAGAACAGAACCTTAGAGGAGATGGCCAGAACAATGCTCATTGAAAGTGGTCTCCCTAAGAGCTTCTGGGGAGAAGCAATAAGCACAACATGCTACATTCTAAACAAAGCACTACTTCGTCCCATTCTGAAGAAGACAACTTATGAACTCCTAAGGGGAAGAAAACCCAACATTGCACACTTGAGAATATTTGGTTGTAAGTGTTATGTGCATAACAATGGGAAGGAACAAATAGATAAGTTCGACCCTAGGAGTGATGAGGCAGTCTTCCTTGGATACTCCTCACAGAGTAAGGCATATAGGGTCTTTAACAAGAGGACCTTGTGTATAGAAGAGAGTGTCCATGTAATTTTTTATGAATATACCATGTTCTCTGAGATTCCACAGGTTACAGATGATGATATTATAGGCTTACTGGACTTCACAGGAGAACAATTCACTGGTCGAGATGATCCACAAGTAAGGGAACCAGACTCACCCACTGTTCGACAACCAACTGGTGATGGAGAGTCTGGTAATACATTTGAAGATGAAGCTGCAGAGGATAATCCACATGAAGACAATGAACAGGCAACTAACTCAGGGGGAACCAACAACAATCAGGTTGACCCCACTGAGAATCAGGTAGTAGACCAGCAGACCACTTTGCATACTGGTTCCTCCGAAAATCAAGAGAATGCATCAGCTGAGGGGGAACATATGCCTGGCGGTAATGCTGAAGAGAATGCACAATTGAATACAGGTTTTAAAAGTTATAAATATCAGTCCTCCCATCCTACTGATTTGATCTTGAGTGATATTAATAAGGGTATTCAAACTAGGATGTTTGTTTATCAAAACTTTTGTGCATTCTATTCTTTTCTGTCTAGTGTAGAACCTACGGACTATAAAATGGCACTAGCTGATCCTGATTGGGTCTTGGCTATGCAAGATGAGTTAAACCAGTTCAAGAGGAACAATGTTTGGCATCTTGAGCCTAGATTAGAAGGTAGAACAGTAATAGGTACTCGATGGGTCTTCAGAAACAAATTGGATGACCTAGGTACAATAGTCCGAAA
>SNQN01007490.1:15759-33180 GCA_008642245.1 Bassia scoparia | reverse complement strand
TTAAGAATCGGAGGGGAGATAATCCAAATAGGATTATTCTCTTTTGTGCAGGTGTCAGGCAAGCTTTCCGAGCCAGGAGGTCAAGAATAGCCAGGAGACGTTCAACGTGCCATAGAAGGTCAGCTCTCCCAAGATAGCATTGACGGGAAGCCTCCACCCCTCTCTCAACCCAGAAGTTAGGGAAATATTGTAGCCAAGCCACGTCATCCCCGAATTACTTGCTACAACATATTGTGTAATTAATAATAATGAATTTCTTAATGTTGATTCGGATACATTGTAAATATGCACATGCACGCATCGCGTGCTCGAAATGCTAGTGTTAATATAACACAAGCACACATACATCTATCACGTGCAAAAATAGCATACAATAAAAATAATTCTATTATTCTCATTCTAAAATAGTTAAAATACATTATTTCTTTTTTTTAAAAAAATAATAATTTAAATACATTGCACGCATCGCGTGCACCCAACACGAGTAGCTGCTAATAAAAAGTGGCTGCTATTTATAGCAACCACTTTTTGTTTGTGTTTTTTTTTTTTAAATTTAGTTTTGTAAAAAAGAAAATAAAATTCAAACTTCAATCAATTAGTTATCAACAAGTGTCCAAAGCACATGTATGGTTGTTGACAAAATCAGAAAGTGATCCAAAGTGGACCCAAATGTTGAGAAATAGAARGAAAAACTATTGATAAAAAAATTACCATTTTGACAACGACAACAAACAAATTGACAACGGTGACAAACAATTTGACGAAAATAACAAAATCACCTCTGAGTAAATAGATGCTGATTCTACTAGATTGGAAGTTAGTGAGAGAGTTGTTATTCAAAAGGTTAATATAAACTCTGAACTCTGRAGTTAGTTATGGACGAAGTAATATTCTTGTTGTTGCAATACGGTCATACTATACGGACTCCTTATTATAATTGCACGAACATTGAGATGATACGAACTTCCAAATGCATATGACAAAATACATCATCATCCATTCATCCCTCAAACTAAATTAAAACATAAAATACGTAAGGAATAAAAAAAAATAAAAAATTATTGACTGTTGAGAAATATGTAAAAAATGTGGATTCACCTACTCATCGAGATGAATACCGAGTTAATGCATATTACCGAAGGTATCAATAGTAGGAGTGTACTGACGTGCTGGGTACCAATAGATCCATGATTTACGAGTCGTTCGATGATTAATCAAGGTGCAAGATGGGTTTTTGATATATAACTTTTTTTACGCTAGTTTTTTATGAAAACTACTCCTTCTCACTTCTCTGACTCCTATATATATATATAGATAATATACAATTTAATCTACTGTGTTTTAGTTTTATGCACGAACTAACATTAATCAATGCTATTTATGATTTCTGGTTGTTAAGTTAACCTAGTGTGTTAAGTGCATTTAAAAAAAATAAAAAAAAAAGATTGACTTTCTACTTTACTGTCTTATGATAAAAAAAAAAAACGTCGATCTCCATTCCTAAGTGAACTGTTCTGTCTCTCTTTCCTCCATTACTCTGAAATTCATTTCAAAAATTCTGGTTTTAGATATTTCAAGTTTCAATCAATTACATGCTTCCATTCATGTTCGTTATGCTCTGGATTCTTGATAGCATAAAGATCTCTGATCTTTCTCTCTGGTTTAGTTGTAAACCATAGTGTTGGAAGTGTAATGATGCAGGTTGTTCTGGCTTTTCTTATTGGATTATTGGAAAAAAAAAAAAAAACAATTGGTTATGTCATATGTTCGGTTCTTAATTGCTTACTTTTGTGCCAATTTGGGCTTGGTACAAAAATTTGGTAATTCGAACAGTTCTGCTAAACTGATGTATTGGGGATCGATGTTGATGATGCAGTGGTCTTCCTTAGCGATGTAATTTGAGTTCAGATTTAACTGCAACCTCTTGTGTTTGTTCTCATGTATTTGGTTATTTGTAATTCTTTTTGGTTGACAATGAATACCAATTTTATTGTATTTGGTTGCCATTTGGGTAAATGGTCTGCAATTGGTCTTTTGTTCAGTATGGTTTGATTTGTGCGCCCAACACAAATCATAATGGCAAGTAGCATAGCAGTACACTTTTGAGGACGCTATGGTCAGTATATTCCAGATAAATTATTTCAGAGTAGATAGGCAGTAGATTTAATAATCCGGATTCAATTAGAGGCACATAAAGCAGTACACTTCAATTGGGGAAAATAAGAATGCTCATTTCCATCTGATTGAAAATAAAATCCAGTACAAGCAATCAATTAACTCATATACAATGTCAAAATAATACGACTATAAAATCACAAGCATTACATAAATCACTGTCGATCGTTATCGCAACTATAACAAAATTATGCACACAAACAAACCCTTAATTTCAGGAAATTCCTTTCAAATCACACAACTTCTCTTTCAATGCTAACAAGGAAATTAAGATTGGCATCTACATCGACAATCCGTGGATATACAGATTCCTCAAGCCGATTTGTTATAGCCACAATCATCACAACGAAAAACCTTTTCTGAAACTTAGCGAAGTCAGTTGAAACCCTCGAATTTCGAATTTTGGAATCTCGACAGGTTCACTTTGGGCTTATTAACTCCAGCTTGAAGGCAAAATTCTTGGAAACAGACACATTTTGAAGTTGATGAAGGACATGCGATGTAGCAACTGGGGATTACATTTTACAGAAGAAGGAAAATCGATGAGTTAGGAGAAAAAGGAAGCAGAGAATCAAGAGGATTAAGAGAACAAGGAAGGAAGAACAAAGAATAAGGAAATAAGAAGTCAACGTATATATACATAAGCGAGAAATAACATAACTGATTAACAGATTTAAAACATAAAATTTAAGATGTAATTAAGTGGTTTGTTTAATACCATTTAGCGGGCGTAAATCACAGGTTTATTTGCATATGATAGACATAAAATAACGTGGGTTTATTTTGTAAGAAATTGAAAAGTATAGTATGGCTTTACATAGAAAAACCCTAAAATTATATTATACTCAACAATATATTATCACCTCCTCCGTTTTTTAGTTTTTCCAATCCCATTTTAGCGTTTCAATAGTTGTTTCCAAATCAATCTAGAAAAATTGTTAGCTTTTACCCGTATCTCTCTTACTCAACTGAAAGATACATCGTCTTCTAACAGTCAACTTCATTACTTTACCAATCTATTCACTCCAAAAATAACTTCTCCCAAAAAATTTCATGCCACACGCATTTTGAACTTTTTTACCTAACCTATCACATTTTTACGCCACTTACTCAACATCTATCTAGAGTTAAGCGGAACAAGAAGACCTAACTGTTTCTTCCTTTTCACCTTAGGACCTATTACTTTTCTTCACCATTAAGGACCTCCTGTTCGTGTTATTTGCGTAACTTTAACTAATGTAGTTAAGATGGTGTTGACTTAAAATAACATAAATAAATAAATAACTTGTTACAAAATTTTGAAAAGTTAATAAAACATATAAATAAAAATGACTCTCTACCTTTTCATTTATCCCTAGTTGGTGGATAATGATTTAGTAGGAAAGATAAAATAAGGATCTAATAACAGGTTTTTGAATAGTGAATGAAGGTTGTGTATGTGAGGTTGATCATCAAATCGTGGAAAATTGAGGTGGTGCTTAGTTTGGTTATTAGATACAATGAACTACTAAACACTAATCAAACAACTTGTCATTAGGATGGAAAAAGAGAAATTGATGAAAGTTAGATGTAGAAAGAAATACTTTAGTTTATGTTTTTATTTTTTATTTTTACAATATTTAATACTTATTATGTACTTTTGAAATATAAATTCTCATTGTGAAAAAAACAGTGAATAGTCCTCAAACGTGTAAAATGAATAAGTTATCCTCTTGTTGCCTTAACTTATATTTCTAATTCAATCAACTCTTAAACACCGTGTCATTGCATATGGAACATCTAAAAAACGAGGAGATAGATTAACAGATTAAACTACTCATTGTTTTGTTTCTTTCAGATTTTAATAAACAGTCTCTTTACTCCCGATAGTAAAATTACACTTGTAGACAATGAAAATGAACTAAATATGTTGTTAAAAGACAAAAAAAGGTACCAATGATTGTTGTGTAGTGGAGATTTGACTACACGTTGGATATGAGAATTGGGTTCGATCCCCCTCAACAACAATTGGGAGAAGAGCTGAAAAAAGTTATTGTTAGATATCTATTAATAAATCTATCTATTATAAGGAAGGGGAGTCGCGGTTATCCCCAACAATATTCTACAAAACTTCAAAATCTCTATTATATAAAGAAGGGGGAGGAAGATGGTGTCCCCCCCTCTCAAAATACATAATACCCTTAATGAAGGGTAATAAGTACATGTATAAAATTTCACTAAATACAAATTAAAATATACTGCATAAATTATGTCAATTAATACTAAATGACCAATACCTGGACCCTCTCTAATATGGAAAAAAAAATGATATCCACCTAAAAATCTAAACATCACTTACATAAAAGTAAGTTATAATAATTTATTTTTAAAATAAGAGCTAATTAATAAACAAAGAATAGAAAATTAATCAAATATTAAAAAAAAACTTGAAAAAATGACAAAAAATTCTAATTTGAATTTTTCATTTCTTAGCATTTTGAAATTTACATAACAAAGCATGTATCGCGTGCAAAACAATTAAAAGTAATTAAGTTCCTAATACTTTTTTTTTTAGTAAATAATGAGCTAATTAATTGCAAAGAAAATAGAAAATTAATCAATATCAAAATTTGAAAAAAAAATGCTAAATAATTTAATCCTAACTCTGAAATTTTCGTTTTAAAGCATTTTGAAATTTACATAAAAACACGCATCGCGTGCAAAACAGCTATCTCTATTAATAAGTAGAAGGGGAGGAAGATGGTGTCCCCCTTCAAAAACCAAATACCCTTAATGAATTCAATATTAGAAATATCACCAAAAAAAAAATCATTTTGATTGTCATATTAAACAAGTAAGTTAATATGGTATATGCATCAAATTATCATAAGGTAATTTAATCTATATTGATCCACGTAAATGTCTATTTTACCCTTAAAAAGATATGTTTGTATTTGTAAGTTGTTTGTTTTTTGTGACCAATTAAAAAAGACTACATTTTATTGTAAATTTATTAAATGCACATTTAATAATACCATTAAACATCACTTAAAAATACTTCGTATCAATAAATGATTTTAAATTTTTATATGATAATGGAAAATTAGGAATTTCTAATCAACCTGTAGATTATATAAATCCAATGATAATTTATAGGGTTCCGAGATTATGGCAAATTTTGGGTTATTAAGCAAGATATATTTTGATCCCCAAAGTTGCACTATATTACGAAACCTGTATAATATAGTCACTGGATTGATTTAAAATCAATCTCAGAAATTGTAGAATTCCCCATAAAATTATGGTGAGTAATAAACTTAATCATATCTGTTATATCACAACATTATTTAATTTTAATATGCAGTAAGTTTATAAAGAACGTTTTATAAATTATATTTTGACATCAGTGCACGCATCGCCGTGCATAAAAAACTAGTAACTGTCTAAAAAAAGCAACAACCAAATATCAATTAACGATATTACACGCGTAATATTAAGCAGTTAATTATGAACTATTTTTAATTTTTAAATTAAAATGCCATTAAAAACATTTTGATGACAAATAAAAACTTGATTGTGTATAAATGAATAAAACATGTGTTGATTACTTACTAATTTATCTATAGTAGTATTAAGTAGTAAATATAGTCAACCACTCATTAGCAATACTTTTCTATTTCATGTTCATATTAAATAATTTTAAACACCAAACACGCATCGTGTGCTAAAAAACTAGTTGATAGATAGATGAATGAGAACAATGTACGAAAACTAGATTAGCCCCGTGCATTGCACGATTATTAATCAAGTAGTTTGTTTTTTCAAAAGAAAAATAAAAGGAACGTTACAATACAAACAAATAGCGTACTCCGTAAGTCCGCACACAATAATTCAATTTCAAATTAAAACGCTTAATAATGTGGGTTATTTTAATTATAGCCGCTTATGTTTAACAATAATCAAAACATAGCAATATGAATATTTCCAAAAAAATCTTGTTATTGAAACAACCATATGTTCTTTATTGAGGGAAAAAAATATGGTTTCAATTAATTATACTCCACAAGTAACATATAAAAGGGTTTTTCTACACTTTACCCATGTGATTTGCAATTCCATAATACACCCTCGCGTTTTTTCCTTCTAATGTACCCTTGATATTATTACAACTCTTCCACATTATAACATTAATGATTAAACTTAACAAAAATAATGTAACTAGGGTTAATTTTAATTTAGTTTTTTCAATAAAATAAAACACAACCACCACCCTCCCCACTCCACACGCTGCCAGCACCACTCACGCCACCAGCACCTTCGAACCACTACTGATCGCCCATCAAACCCTCACTCACACCACCACCAGACTCGCCCCATCATCCCCCACTTACACCACCACCTTCACAACCACCAGACAACAATTAACCCCACCCACGAACACATACAACCACACGCGAACACCATCAAACACCCACAAAACACACCAAACCACCCACGAACACCAACAACCAACGACACACCAACACCAACGAACACTATCAACCAGAATTTTTCGCACTCCATAATACTAGATTCGAACCCTTTAAATACCAATCCATCAAACCAATCGATTCCCAATCAATAACCCCTAATTTTGAAGAAAACGCAAAAAAACCCCGCGAATTAGTCCCAATTGACACAAACCTCAATGTTCCTCAAATTCGACCAATTCAATTCTAGGGTTCCTTAAAATTCGACTCAAACCCATGAATGCAGAGTTCGAATGTGACGGAGTGATGTTTAAGGGTGCCGAATGTTGGGATTGGTGTCGAAGGTGGCGAGTGTGAGGGCGTTTTGGGCGGGTGGTGGCTTCGACTGGCGGCGGATGTGGTGGACTAGTGGTAGGTTATGGGAGGAGTGAGGGTGATGGTTTTTTTTTTTTTTAAATTGTTTAGTTTTTAAAAAAATCAATAAAATTAACCATGTGTCGTAGTTAGTTTAACCATGAGTGTTATAATATGGATATGGTAAAATTTAGGGTACAATAGAGAGGAAAAAAATGCAGGGATATTTAGAATTGCAAATCACAAGGGTACAGTGTAGAAAAAACCAACTATAAATGACATTCAAACGAGAGAAAGTTGTAGTGTCTATATATTAAAATAAACTACGGAGTACATTAAGTTATTCATTAATAAGATATAATTTTTTTACTAATTTCTTTTTTTAGAAACAGGTTTAGTGATAATTTAAATTCTTATCAAGAATTTAACCATTGTTATATATATAATAAAAAAGAAAAGAAAAAAATGATTCATTTTAATTTTGGAGGATTTTTATTAAATGTTGATATGTGTCTCAGTTGATGTAAGCGGTTTGTTATAAATGTGTACGAAGATATAATTCAGACAAATGCTCGATTTAAATAAATTTTGATTACCGTATTAAAACATACTTTTTAAAAATAAAGATTCAAAAATTTAGACTAAACCTATTTCCAACAGCAAATTTAACTTGAATTCATTATAATATTTTTCATACTATTATTCAATGAGTAATAAGAGAGTTGGGAGGGAAAATACAAGGTGGGAATTGCTTTATTATATTAACTGATAATCCCGAGCATATCTCGATTGTAAAAAAATACTTTGTACAAATTTTTCTAACTAAACTAAAATTAATATTTTAAAAAGTTAACTATTTAAAATAAGTTTATTTTCAACAAAAATGTTTATACTTATATATGAATTAATAAATGTAAAACTTTTATTCAACACCACATTTAACCCATTAAATTTTTTAACATTTTTATGTATAATTAATTAATAGCGCACTTGGAGGGAATTTGGGAGGAAAAATTTTGGAGGTGGGATTGCTTTATTAGTAAAAAAAATAAAAAATTATTATTAATTGATTAGAATTAGATTAGATATATATATACACCATTACTATACCTACGAAGGACTTTGTCAATATAATAGCAAGCCAATGTATTGTTAATAAAAGAAATCATTTTTGTATTAAAGTTTTCATTTTATCTTTTGAAGGTAGTTCAATGTTTGACCGAAGTGTAATTGTTTGTTGGTAAAATTGTCTACATAATTTTTACAATGGCTGAAGATTAACATTCATAATTAATACTTTTCCATGACAAAATGAAAGTGTGCTATTAACTGTATATATTTTTATTTTTTACCATCAAAATCAAAGTAATTTTTTCAATTCTCTTACGCGGTGATAATTGGAATCCCTAATTACTAAGAATTATATTGAGCTGTGAACTTATACTTATATATCTTATGATAGTAAAGCTCCATTTGGATTTTTTCAGGCGATTTAAGATATTGTTATATATCTTATTCATTAGCGCAGTATTAACTTCAATGATTATGTGTTTCTTCTAAGCTAGCTTATTGCATGCATTACATACTTCTCATAATTTGGAGGAAAAAAAATTAAAGAAGTTCTAATGAAATGTCAATAAAATCAAGGAAGAATTCAAAAAATAAAAATCAAAGATCAAACCTAAACTTTCTCACAACTTTCTCATAGTTGTGTTCCTTTTAACACTATCTTGTTATTAAATTACCCAAAAAAAGGGTCTAGAATATATTGTTGGGAAAATCAAAATGAAACATGCATCCAACTTTGGATACTAGTACAACATTTGCTTTGGCAAAAGATCATTTGAATAAATTGTTTGATAACCAAAAGACTTGTACCATTACCACCCCTTTTTTTCTTCTAGACTTTAAGAACACAAACTTCAAGTCATCTTTTCTTTTTTTTTTCCTTTTTCCTCTTTTATAGATGCTATGAGTATCATTTTTGGAAGGTATGATATGTTGTTTCACCTTTCTAGTTTTCTTCCACTATATACTTTATAATTCATCTATTCTCTTTATCAAAATTAAGTACTCCTTTGCTCATATAATTTTTTTTAGATAAGATGAATGGTTCTATTAGAATGAAACAACACTTAGGTCAATTTGTATTGAGTATAGTGTGAGGACTAGATACTTTACAAGTAAGGAGACACTCTCATTTTTTTTCTTATTATCACTAGGTCAAGCTTTATCTAATTATCGTACTCCGTTTATTGTATTTAGATAGAGGATAATGATACATATATAAAGATACAACCATACAACCATAAGAAGCAAAATACAGGAATTTTAGGATTATATAATAAGCATTTCTCATATCATACCAAGTGAAGTGTAGTTTTGTCATAAATTCTCAAAAATATAGTAGTAATTCGATCTTATATTAGGATTGTAATACCCTTTAAGCTAAAAATCTCTATAATATAAGAGAAGGGGGCGGTGGTGGTGGTGTCCACCTAAAATTACCCCCTCACCCTTACTAAATACAACCAACCATTATTAATTGCTTCAAAATTTAAATACTTGACATGAATAAATTTTTTTGTCAATTAATACATGTTTCACAATTAACATTATTTAACATTTATTTTGATTTTTCATAATAAGAAAATTTACTATTTATTTGACATATTACTTAAAAAATTATTGTTATCAACTAAAAACTATAATTCGTCAAAAAAACTAAACTAGATGTCTAATTTTATGCATATCAAAATTCACATAACTATCAAACAATTTTTAACATGATTGTGTTACACTACGTATCAAACACAATAAAAAAAATTTAATAACAATGTATTGTTGTATACATTATCATTAATTTTCCTTAATAATAAAATTACTCTTTTGGATTGTCGTTTTTGTTGATCTATTAAATTGTCGCAATACTTTGTTATTTAAGTTGAATGAAATAGTTACTGTATGCATTGCGTGCATAGAAAACTAACAATTTTCTAGATACTTAAAGTTGTATATTATTACAATACTAAGACATCCCCACTAAAATGATTTTTTTCCTCCTAAATCCTTCACTTTCCCTCCAATCTCATTTCTTCTTTGTTTAAATTTTATTAATATTTTATATACATTATTCATTAACAATTTCCTTAGATAATATACTTTAAAGTTGTATAGTTATTTCTTTCTCTCTTTCTCACGAAAAAACCTCCCGTGAAAATCCTCAAAAACCCATCTATCCTCTCTCCGTCGATGGTTGCTGGCTCGCGGTGCCTTTGCCTGGTGTTTCCGCCCTCTCCCTCTGGATGGTAGTTGATTCTGTTTGGTGCTCTCTCGAGGTTTATTAACCTTTCCCTTTTTCTTTTTTTTCAGCTCCTAATTTTTTCGTCCTTCGAATTTTGGATATTCTGCATTGATAAAATAATTAATATAGGTTAACTCAAAAGTTTAGGCAATAATATCCCAAAAAATCTGCAGTAAAAAAATTAAAGACTATATAACACTATTAATTAAGAAAGTGAGGAATAATCAAGTGGTTAAAAACTTTCCTTCCGATTTCAAAAAGATCCTAGACCGGCTTACCCATCCTTATGGCTCTCTTACTCTCTTATCACTAATTTTATTTATTTATTTATTTAAAAAAACGAACTATTAAGAATTAACACAATAATTTAATAATAGGTAATAAAGTAGAAATAAATAAATGATAAGTAGTATATGTTGGGGCAGTGGAGGTGGCCAAAATATAAGGGAAAATTAAGTGTTTGAGATTCGAGCTTTGGAGAGTGCCCCTCCACACCCACAACACATAAGACGACAGATTATGCCACAAAACACACACTTAGTCGAACTACTACTAAGACTCATGCATCATGCACCTTCCTCCTTACCTTATTAACCCTTCATTATTGGGGATTGATGGATACCAATACTTTTATCTATAAGTTTTATTTAAGTGTCAAGAGCAGACTATAATACAATACAATACTTATCTATAAGTTTATCTATAAGCTTTTATCAACAATGTGCGATTGACTTGCTCTATTCTGTTAATTGAACTTACTA
The DNA here is from genome assembly GCA_008642245.1 of Bassia scoparia. Taxonomy (NCBI): domain Eukaryota; kingdom Viridiplantae; phylum Streptophyta; class Magnoliopsida; order Caryophyllales; family Amaranthaceae; genus Bassia; species Bassia scoparia. The sequence continues at coordinate 22,138 of SNQN01007490.1, read as the reverse complement.
TACTAAAATGAACCATTTAATAAAACTGAACAAAACTAAACTTAGTAATAATAAGACTGAACTGAATGACAATAAATTAAGTTTGTGTTAGTTATATGTACTTCGTATTATTTTAAAGTCCTCTTATTAGATAAGTAGAAGTACCCCTTAGAAAAAGAAAAAAGATAAGTAGATAATATAAATGAGTATATAAATCCCAAAGTAAGCTAGACTTGATTAGTGATATAATAATAGTGGGGGTTATGAAACAGAAGCATTAAAGATGTAGAGGAGATGTGGATCTCTCGTGATTTATGCATATAATGACAGATTGCACATTCAATGTCAAAGAACGATGCTTCAGATAGATGACTCCTTCTTTCAAATTAAAACTAAGTTAACACAAATAAACAACTTTACTTGTAGTAGGAGAGCCTTGCTACATATTTCGGGAAGAAAAAATCCAAAGGATAACAATTATTTCACGTTGCCAACACGCCATTAATTTTTTGCAGCTCAATCTGATACCCCCTTAATTAATTCCTTTCCTTTTCCCCATCTCTTTCATAACTATGCGAATGAACCGAAATTGGTTAAAGTCGATTGAAGTAATGAAATTGAACTAAAGTGATGAATTGAATTAAAATTGTTGAAAGCGCTAAATTTAGTTGAATTGAACAAAGTGGATGAAGGAACTAAAGTGAGTGAAATAAAATGAGTCAAAGTAGTTGAACTGAATTGAAATCTAAAAAACTAAACCAAAGAACAAGACCTGAGTACTTGTGAAAAACGATAGTTTGGTCATGCTGAGATGAGAAGAAATGCAGGAAATATTTGAGTAGTTGCAAAAATTATCACAACCCTAATGTTAACAATTCTCATTCCATGTTAATGACTAAACTACGTTTTAAAATTGTAGAGTCTAATAACCCTTTTTGCGCAAGACTCTTGTACTTCAACTAAATTTTCCTCAATTATGTACTATACTTCAAATCACATATGGTTTAACATCATCGAGTATGAAATGGTCTCGAACATGCAAGTTGTTTAATAAGGATTTAAGGTGTGTCCGCCATTTTATTTCAATTAAATTTTCATGATCTTAATGTTCCTTATAGTAATACAGAAGTTCGAATTCAATAAGCAGTCAATTGAATTTTCTTTCTTAATTTGAATTCCCAATGTATTGGACTTTGCGCAAGCTAGGTATGGGCTTAGACTAAAACTGCCTTGAGCATGACGATTTCGAGAAAATGTACAACATATACTTGTCATCTACAAATTACAATGGATAACCAATACAGTAATATAGTTCAACTTTTTGCCAATTTTGAGACTTGAAAATGGCAATCATGAATCTGTCTCACTAAAGAGGGGAACGAGTTTGAACTMGYTAGGAAGAAAATAATGATGCTTCGTAYGATCATAATCTGCAGCAAAGGGTACAATTATTTGTTCCTTTTGTTAGAGCTAGTGAAGTGTACAATTATGATTTATGAGTACATATTGCAAGTCCAAACGATTAACGTACATTAATCATATTGATTACATAATATGTAAAAATGTCATGACATTATCTCATTGACTATGTCCTAAAAATACAAAAAAAAATCGTATATGATACTCTCTCCATCCATTAAAGATTGCAGCATTTTTATCTCCTAAAACATTGCAAGCTTTATGTCACAAATCATTAAAATGAAAGATGATAAAAAATTAAAAATCACAAGATATTAATAGAAAGAAAAACCTACCAAACAAAGATGAGGCAAAAGTTTATGGGCCTGAACTTCTGGAAAAAAAAAGTCTGACAAAATTGTTAAATGTGCATGAACCATAGTTTTCATTGCAAAGACCAGGGGTAAAATAGGTGCAACCATAATTCCGAGGAGTGATTATTGCAAATTTGCAATGCAGTGAGGGGATGTGTTGGGAGAAATGAGTTTTGGATACTTTCAAATGTGTCATTAGACAACTTTAAATTAGAGGTGATCAAATGGGCGGGGCGGGTCGGGCTTGTATATAAAATGTATAGCCGAAACCCGCCCAAAAGTGCGGGCTTTGCGGGCCATTGCGAGCTTATGCGGGTCGAGCCAGGCTTTTGAACTAAAAATTGATTTTTTAGTTGCCCAAAGCCCTCTCTTTTTGCGGGCGGGCCGGGCCGGGCCGACGGGCCGGGCTAATGTTGATCACCTCTACTTTAAATGTGTTACTGGACACCTTTAGATGCTTATTTGGATACCTTTGAATTGCTATGTAGACAAGTTTAAAATAACGCATGATTATATGGACACGTGTCATTGTTTTTTCAAATTTCAACTATTTGTGGACCTCCCTATTTATTATTGTCGCTTAGTTAGATTTTGGACATCTTAGGGCATGTACAATGGTTGTAGTTAGGGTCTAACTTGTAAATTCCAAAAGTACCAAGCTACTAGCTTGACCATTGGATTAAAAACAAGCAATTAGCTTGGATTAGCTTGCCCAAGATAATTAGCTTGGAATGAAAACTAGGCAAGATATTAATATACAAAGCATGGGTAGTTGTTTTTTACAAGTACCAACTAAAATTAAAGCATTTTTCAATGGGAAGCTATAGCTCACCGTTGGGGTATAAATTAGCTAGAGTATGTTTTAGGTGGAAATCTTATGTGGCATTATAAGCTAATTTGACAATTAGTTTACCATTGCACATGCTCTTATAATTACCTGTGGACACCTTTTAAACTCAATTGGACATTTTAAAATTGCATTTGGACACCTTTCGAACTCAGTTGGACATCCAAAGTATTGTCGCCCCAAGACATCCCCACACTATGTAGTATTAACACTTCCTCCTATAATTCCATGGTAATGTTTGGTTAGATCATATTTAATGGTGTTAAATGAATACTGAAATTCCAAATGGTACTTTTTAAAGGGTACTCTTAATCTATATACGAAGGGCGTGTTCGGYGTAGCTTTTTTAGGTAACTTTTAGCGTTTTAACTAGATTAAAAAGCTACTTGGTTAATTTTATTACTGTTCGGCAAGGTAGCGTTTTGAGTAGCTTTTAGCGTTAAACGCTACCTTTTTCAAACGCTAGTAGGAGTAGCGTTTAGCTTTTAGCTTTAAGTTAGGATAAAAAGGCATACTTGGTATTAATTTTAGCTCATTATTAAATTACAACCGCTGTACTTCTGCCGCGAACACCTCATATTTATAATTTTAGTTTCGCCCGCTACCCGCACTTCTAACGCTACTTACTAGCTTTAAGTTACCTGCTACTTATAGCACTTAAAAGCTACTTTCCAACGCTATCATTGCCGAACATGCCTCGAAGTAAGGAGTAATAAAAATTGTTTAATTGATACTATTGTGTTTAGAGTTAATTCTCACTATAGTCTTCCCGTTCTAAACAGTGAATAAATGTGTTTAGACGTGGCATTTCCGTACTTGTTTTTTTTTTTTTTTTTTTTTTTTTTTTTTTACAAAGTGATAATATATTTGAAATTATTCAAAACTTCCGAGGTACCATTTTATGTTACAAAACATTCTAAACTTCCATTTTGGTTGGGCTATGTGTTTTGTGGAATAATTACATAACCAAAAGTTAAGATTTTTCTTCCCCTTTTTACAAGCTTGTAAGGTGTTTCTTTTCAACTTATTTATACTTATCTGAACTTAATTTGAACTTGTTTTGTGAGAAGAAAAGAATGATATATACTTATTAGTACGAAGTCATTGTACATATAACTATCTTATTCAATAAGTAATGAAAATAAGTTGAAAAGGCCAATAATGACTATATTAACGATCTTGGAAATTAAAGCGGAGCACACAAAAGATATACACACCATTTTAGGATTGATCAACCATATTAATGTCGAAACAATCTTTTGTACCATACACACATCTAATATACTTCTATTCAATTTAGTAATCACTTTGTAAAAAAAAAGCGTTTCAATTTAGAGGTATTGCGTTCAAACTCACAACAGTTATATTTGAACTCGTAAGTAAGCAGGTCAACAGGATAGCAAAAGTTGAACACAGAAAGCATTGGACTGTCATTCTTAAAATCTTAAACTTTGGGACATGTAAATATTCATCTCATGATGGAAGCTACTCGAAACTTAAATGTTCAATCTGTTATCACTTATCAGTGTATTGAGAATGTTGAAGAGCGGAAAATTTCAGAAATCCGTTATAAACTTATGAAACAAATTTTTAGCTTTAGGGATGGGTATGGGCATCAGGGCCATGGGGGATAGAGGAAACGAAAAGGTGTGGTCTCATATCGACGATAGTGGGACGACACTGCACAGCAAGAATAAATTCCAAAGCTGCTCAGGTTCAAAATACCACACACTTCTATGTTATCCAAAGCTGTTTTTTTCTCCGACATCACCCCTTGTGAGTTGTGATTCATGAGGGGACACTATAAGAAATTACTGTGCACCGGAAATGGATTGTTCACAAGGAAAAAAGCCATTCCAAATGTTTGAGTAATCCTTAAATACAATTACGAGAAGACAATTATATGCCATTTTTTTGGAACAGAGTAAATGCCGTCTCTACTTTGCTGAATTAATCTTACAAATTACATTACAGACGTTTCTGTGCATAAATAATTATCCAGATGACAGGAAATTAATGACATTCAGCCCACCTCCTTCGAGGAGCAGGTTGCGAATCTTTCATCTATGCTCGTCCATTTGGTCCTGAATATTCAGAAGCAGTAGATAAAAGTCAGCAGGTTATAGAGGATTTTGAAGCATTAAATCAGTATGATTATACATTCTTGGCTATACATCAGGCTCTGTAAGATCATCTGAATACGAATCTGATGTCTAAAAATTATTCTTATGATACTGATCCAAGCTGGTTTTCGTTGGATATTTAATTCCATATTACAGATATCAGATAAGCACACACAACTCTATACATGCCGTACAGAATTATTCAACTCAAGCATGAATTACTCATTTTTCATGTTCCAGTTCTCCAATACAGTTTCAGTGTCATATACCAAGTATTTCACAACGCATATTTAAATCGTATAAATATCATGTTTGTAACTTGTTAGGGGGTAGTGTATATGTTTAGCCTTTATCATGTGTCAGTTTATCCCAAAACAACGGACAAGGTGCATTCATCAGGATCCAATCTCAAAGTAAAAATATCCAACCATGCTAGGCAGCACTGCAGCTTGGCCTTAGCTATATACGAATTTGCCCATGCAAATCTAAATCACAAAATAAAAAACCATATTCCAACAGCAGCAGAAACATGAGAGCAAGTACCACACAACATGACAAAAATAGTAACTGCCCACTCACCTGATATCTGATGTCCAGAGAGTCAGATTATCACGCAGAAGTTGCATTATGAGCGTGCTATCTTTGTAGGACTCCTCTCCCAAAGGTATCCAGCTCGGCTATGGCTTCCTCAAAGGCCTTCACAGTAAACAAAAAGAATCTCAGCACCAATGTAAAGACATTAACTTTAATTATTCGATTGATTTGTTACAGGATTAGTCAGCTAGTATGCACACTGAACCAACTGAATTGAAAAATACAGCCAAAATTAAATAAACAGCATGGAACAAAATATAAGTTGCAGTTACAGTCAAAAACACGGTCAAAATATTACCGCAGTTGCACAATTTCTTTATCGTAAATCAATAATTTTTACATCTCCACAATTTGCGGCCAATATTGTACAAAGAATTGAAAAGTCTGTATGGACTAAAATACAGATTCTTTTAYCGACGTGCTTCACCTTCAACAGACTAGCAGGAGATTGCAAATCATATGCGAGACWGCAAATCTTATATTTAATCATGCTATCATCTAATAGGGCATAGCATCAGTTGGATGCTCAATTTAAACAAACCTCTAGCCTATGAATAACCCTATCAAAAACATACATTACATAGGACCTTAAGGTCCTTAACAAACACAGACAGTAGATGACAGGAAAGGTGCTAATTATTTATATTCTGAAGAAATTGTCCATATACATCCTTCTTCTAAGACTGTTGCTGTGTTTCATAATGATGATGACAAAGAAAAGGACAGGATTTACTGTTTACAAATTGTGAGGTTTATCAGTACATGGAGCTTCCGTGATCATTTGCATGGTTTGGATACATGATGTTTTCCAATTTGGGTGGAATCTATTCTAGTGCATAGGAAGGTTCACTACTGGAAAGTGGTTATTAGTCAAGAGTCTTCCTTCAAGAAAAAGCCAATAGCACAAAGCCATTCACAGAACACAAGGGCTCTAATGACAACTCACTTATAAAAGCTCTTGGACTATAGTACTCATACACAGATATGAGTATATATCCAAGTGTGTGACATGTCACATGTTAAAGACTTTAGTTKAAAACATGGTCACCCTTACCAAAATTYMA
>SNQN01007490.1:0-15743 GCA_008642245.1 Bassia scoparia | reverse complement strand
AAYWTTTTTTAAATAATTTTCTGATATTTTAAGAYGTGCGTGAATAYGTAGATACCCACAAGTACTGTTTAATTGGATAGCAAAGAAAGGAAAGAGGGAGAAGGGGASGGGAAATGTGAGTTCCATTTTCCCTCCAARCCTCTCTAATTGTGCTTTATTAAAGATGATCCCTCAACCCTTTATCCAAACAACAGTAACTAACCCCCTACCTTTCTCTTCTATCACTTTCTTTCCATTACCATCTATCCCAACAAAGTGTTAAGGTTKATTTAGTTGCTTCTTTAAATTGATGTTATAATTTTGGAARCAAATTTTTAAACTGTATCAGGTGAAAAGAACAAATCCTTAGTCTTACACTCTTACTAAAGATTGACAACTCAATCTAATAATGAGCAGTAGAGCACAAACCACAGTTTTGTCTCAAAATTCTTCATTCACTATTTGCCAAAAAGCTCCAGACAAATAGTTGGCTTATTCTACAACTACACACCAGTGTGCAAATGGCATAATCTTGAATCAGTGTTTGGCCACACTAATTCTGAGAAGAGAACGATGTTCAGTTTATGCAATTACGCCATCATTTATTGCTTAGTCCTTTGGTCATAAGACTCCTAACTGAAGAACCCAATATAAAGCTATTCATAATAGCTGGTCTACCATAATTATTGTAAAATGCAAGATAACTACCTTCAAGACAGGCTATCCTGTAAGCAAACTGGTGACGAAATTGAGCTTTAACCTTGCTGCAATTTTAACAAGTAGCACAACACATACATGCCTCATCTCTAGGCCTATAACATTCCTTACCAACACAACCTCCATTTATGATTAATTTAAACTCACTTGATACTACGTCGACCAACGACCTTAATTAAAAAAATATCGACAAAATACAGGTACCCCTCCCTCTCACTAGTCACCGCCATCAGTTGGAGAAGGAAAAAAGAAAGGAGAAGATCACGTCTAGAGTCGAGAAATACATGATAAATTCTAAATGGCTTCCTTCAACTATCAATCCGGCAACGATCATGACTCATTGCTAATAAATAATACACTTGAAGTCAGAAAGAACAGACAGCCCCACCTTAATCCCAAAACATGGGTCAAGCTTGTAAATTGCATGCCCTTCTAATGTTTGTGTGGTAAGATAATCAAATAATATTTTATGAGTTTGGATAAACTTGATGTCTCATTTTATTTTATGTAGATAATGTGACTCTACTCAATTTCCATCTTACCAGAATGAATTACTGTTACAGAAGAATAACCAAAAACTAAAACAAAAGAAAAGCAAACATAAACAAACAACAAATAAGAAGAATTAGCATATAGTTATGCCAAGGGGCTGAGATAACAGTATTAACAAGATATTAAATCTAGTCAGCCTACAAAGTGTGTATGGTGCATACGTGTTTTAGCAATAACAAATACAAAGTACTCTAGTATTAAGATAGACAATTGGATTGCAAAGGGTACGCTCTGCCTCTGAAGATACATAGACACAATGATAAACATCTCCTTTGGACCTACTAAACAGGACCTCAAAATTTCTAAGGGAATCTTCCATTTTGTCAAATTTTAAATAGTAAGAAACGTAGAAAAAAAATCATCTCCTTCTTGCATGAAACTATGCAAGGGGAAAAGTTGAGCAATTCCATTGGTGTTTGATCCTAGACATTGTTTATATGAACATACCTGTTTTGCCAACTACAGCTTTTTCAGCATGAGTTAAAGAATCTCAAAGTAGAACGTAAACACGAAAAAGTTCAAAGCCAGCCCCAATCTGATAGGATGTGTGGGAAGCAAGATCAGCAAGGGCAATGTCCTATTCCAAGTAGAAACAAAAAGAACAAACAAAGAACAGTGAGAATTAGATAACAGGGCGATGATAAAGACTAAAGTTAACATTTTCAATTGTGATAAAAACATAAGTGACGTCATATTGGAAACCATCTATTTTAGGTGGACTTTCTTTTCCTCGACACTTACATTTACAGGAATTAACAATCAGAAATGAAGACTGACAGCTTCATTTTGAACCAAACATGCAAATTTCAAAATATAACACAATTTGACCCTTAGCACATAGACATAACATTGTTTCATTAGGAGAGTCAGCGTCTCAACTAAGATTAAAAAAAATTAGAAAATGCCTAAACTTCCCCAAAAACTTCACAGTTGGCTACTCACCAGGGGGGAAACATGTGCATAAAGGAATCCAAACATACATTCCTTGAAGCATAGACATCTACAAACCACATTAACTAAACACTCATTTACATGCTTCTTGACAGCTGATCTCACTAAGCAACATAACATAGGTAACCCACTAGAAATGAATCATGTAAGCAAAATGTTGCGCTACTGGATAATCAATAATAAATATGTATTGCATACGTGGTGCGATGGCAGTATGAAAACAAGCAAATAGAAAGCCCAAGAAAGAAGCACTAATAAACACTGCCACAGAATGAGAGTGAAGGGGCACATGTCATTATGGTACATCTCTTGTTCAGGGTTAAGCTGTGTCTCAGGTATTGCAAATCATGTGAAGATGTGTGCAGTGCATCACATAGTACCATATGGTAATTTGGTGATATACTTTTATTACAATATGATCATTCTTTTAACTTATCATTAATTAATAAACACTCACTAACTTAATGTGTTATTTCTCCCAGTGTAACATTGACAATTTGACACATTGCAAATTTATCTTTTCACACTTCAACAAAGTTAATCCTTTGCTCTATTTATTCAATTCTTCATGTGCTAGTATCAATCAATTAATTCTCCTCTGTGGTAAAGGTCCCAGACATTCAGACATACAAACAATGAAAATATCAGACTTTATGACAAAATATATTCAAGATTTAGCATTTTCATGATTCAATTTTTAACTACATCTTGTGCATTAAGTTGGTTGATCAATATCAAATCATGTAAAAAACTCGTTGCATGATCAAATAAAACTGCATAAGTTAAAACGTACCAAAACTTCACAATCCAACTCCAATTCTGGATCCATTACTCTTTGATCACACAACATTCTAAACACCCAAGTCCCAACCAATTCAAAATCCAATGAAATTGTAAAGTATAAACCAAATTCAATTCTCTAATTCATCATTTCAAGAAGCAATAAGAAAAACATGGAAAGAGTAAACCTGAGCAGCCTTGTAAGCGACCATAGTTTCATTAGCAGCATTCTTCCTCTCATCACAACAAAAACTCAGCCAAATAACGATGATAATCCCCCTTCATCTTCAAATAAAACACCTTGGACTCAGTGGCAGTAGCAGAAGGAATGAGATGCGAATCCAACAGCTTGAAGATGGAGTTACAGATAGTAGACAACTCCGATTCAACTTTAGTACGATACGATTTCACAAGAGGAACATGATCGTCGTTCCGACGACTCTCCTCYTTCTGCTCGATCGACGACACGATGCGCCAGGCGGCGCGAAGAGATCCGATGACGTTTTTGTAAGCGACGGAAAGGAGGTTCCTCTCCTCGACGGAGAGCTCGCCGGTTGACGAAACCACGAGGTTGTCCATGTAGGTGACCATCTCCTCGTAGCGCTCGGCTTGCTCGGCGAGTTTCGCGAGGTAGAGCGATTGTTCTCTATTGAGGCTGTCGAGTGTGAGAGATTGCTGTTGTTGTGGTGGTGCTGCCGCCATTGTTGAAGATGAAGAAGGTTGAATTYGAGTATGAGTGAGTGATGAAAAAGGGGGGTTTTGAGGAGAGAGAATGGAGAGAGAGTGGTTTTATATGATAGGATAAGAATGAAGAAAGGGTGATGACGAGAGTTGATGGGTTGGACTTGGGACCCACTTTTTGCCTACCTTTACGTGGCTCGTCGCTTTCGGGATTCCAGACTGTTTTTTGACCTACTTTCTCTGTCTTCTRCCGTGAATTCTACTCGCTCCGATATTTTTCTTTTTTGGGTGCGTGCTATTAACTCAATTAATTAGGGCATCCACGATAAGGGTTTGTAGGTGATGTAGAAGGTTTGAAAAACAAGCCACTTATTGTTGAAAATATTTTAGGGGTTTGAATGTTGAGAGGGGTTTGTATAGGTGAGGTGAAATCTTAGGTGGGGTATGGAGTGTAAAATAAAAAGGAAATAAAATAAAGTTAGGTATAAGTTAGGAAAATAAAATATTGGGTCCCACCAACAAACCTTTAAAAGATTTGAACTATTGTTGAAGAGGTGTTTGTTATGAGAAGGGTTTGTATATTGTTATGTGGTAAGAGTTCCAAAACAACCCCTTCATTGCTCACGAGGTGGTTGTTCTGGTTCAAGCACCGCGAGACCATTACCTGCATAAGTGATAGACAAGTYCACAACAAACTGGTTAGAGGTGTTAGCAAAAACAAAGTCACGTTCCTCTTCAATTCTTTGAACACTGGTTGAGTCTGAAGCCTTTGAGCATTCCCCTTTAAATTTCTTTTGTCTCMTGGCAGCAAGCTTCAGCCTATATTTTGGGGCATAATTGATTTACCTTTGTCATTGGTGCTCCGAGGTGTAATGTCACAAGAGTTAACCTCATCTTCTCTCATCCACAATTGCAAGTGAGCATAGTCCGGGTCCGTAACCGCTTTCTCTTCAAAGGGCAAAGATTTGCTATATCTCCTTTTGATTTTCTTTTTTTTGAACCTGTTTCGTGAATCTGGCTTACCTTGTTTGTTTCGGTTGCTGCTTGAGGAAATTAGTGCACCATCCGACATTGTAAGCCGTCGTTGGTAGTAGTGATAGGAATATTTCAGAAAAAACTTCACCCTTCAAATCTCGATTTTATCTTCTGGAAACTCGAAGCTGTGGTTAACAAAGTTGTCATCATTTAAGGAATATTATTCTCCTCTAAATCATTGCTGGGTTTCCCAGTTCGTCTGATCTCAAGATATTGGTCCATTTAATATCCTCCATCATCCCCTCTTCCTCGGATTTTCAGGAATCAACATTCTTCATAAGGTGATAATCACTCACTTCATCATTAACATCCATAGATGAGTCAAACTCATTGTTAGTGTGAATATGAAGAATCACGGCCCACAAAGCGACCTGGATATCCAAAACAGGTTGGAATGTTGTCAGTACCCACACGATCATCCCTTCTATCACTGAACCTGCTTGGGATTTCAACTCAACGTTAATTGAGGATGAAGGATGTAATCTACCTTTCTGCTTTGTTGGATAGTGATATAAGGGAGGTTCGTTTGTGGAAAACGCACGAATGGTTCATAATATGGATTTTGAAGCTTTGTCTATTACTCGTTGACTTCCCTGAAAGGTAGGGTATGACAATATTTGGGTGGGTGTTGATTATTTGTGGAGTTATCCGTATGGGGGGTGTTTCTAATTTTGGTATTTGCATCTGTGGTCGTGTTGTATTACTTGTGAGTTGTTATGGTTGGTATTTGGGCTGTGGACATCCGAGGGTATAGAACAGATGTTGCCTGCTCTTGTTGGTAGGTTGCTGCCCCTTGATGTGGTAGTTTCTATTAAAATGATTATCATGCAATGGCCATCAATTATCTTAAAAGGGCATCATTGAAAGGGTTGGCCTGGTCGACACCCTTCTACTCCTCCTTTTTTCGAGATCAAATCCACCAGGACTCGAGGGTAGAAAAGGAGGGGAAGTGGGGTCTATTTATCAATCACAAGCAATCTCAGAAGTGGTTTAAGTTTCCTTTTTCAGCACACGGAGTAGTTCGCGAAGTCAAGCCCAAACATAGTGAAATGATATAGTTTCAAGCACAGAAAACCCTATTAAGTAATCTCAAACATTTGAGCCTTCAATGTCATTAAAATGAATCATTATTGAAACCACATACTAACTTTGTGCCTAACCTCACATTTCACAACAATATTACATAAATTGTTCATGATTTAAATTGAACCATAAAAGAAGACCATCGTTAAGTTTAAGGAAAAAACCTGAATAGTGGCTCACTTAATTAACGAGCACTTGCATGCGAGTAATAGTGGCTTGGACTCCAAGGTGGGGTTCTGTTCCCCAAGGAAGGGTTCCCCAAAGACTGGCCAACTAGTTCAACAACATGAGTTTGAGATACTCGAGGGAAGGCCCGATTTGGACCCAGAACTTTGCAAAAGGGGAACTGATGGAGGGATTATTTCATAAGGGCAGTACGCAAATTACCAGCATAGCCCTCAACTCATTAGCTTTGTTTGTTGGGGAGTTCCTTATCTTCATCTCTTCGACCTTAAGGTGAATAGTTGAACCATACGTCTAACTGTGATTTGCCCCCATTGTCTCCATTTGGAATTAATATGGAATTGGATTCTTTCTGCACGTAGGGATCTTAATCCAACACCATTTGTAAACATTTTTCATAGTAAGTCTATTATTGGCAATAATCTTTTGTCACTTCACCTATTGCATTAGCTTAGATTCTCCAAAAGTTAGCAGCCATGGGAAAGAAAACTCTCGTGAAACCAAGAAAGGGGAAGAAAAGTGGTATGGAGTGAGCTCTAAAACCAGAAGGCATGAGAGAGTGGGAATATATAGGGTTAGGATGAACTAGGATTACATATACGTGAAAAGTTTAGTGCAAAGGGGAAAAAAGGTAAGGAATAAATAGGACTCTAAGATGGAAAGAGAAAGTCATTAAAAAACGAAAAGGGAAAATAAAGAACCTAGAGTGAGAGTTCTCCAAGAGGGAAGGCTGAAGGGGCTGCAAGAAAAGAGAGAATAAGTACAAAGTCGAAGCTTGGGAAAACCAAACATAGACAGCGCAACGTCCAAAAAAGAGCAACAAAACTTTTGGGCACAACGTAAGAAATGATAAATTAAGTTTTTGGATTATCTTCTCATTCATTGTCCAATCTTAAGTATTCTCAAAAGAATGAATAAGATATCACAATGTCTTATAGAGTGTGAGAAACACACATCATTTTTATTGCAATTTTGTCATTTTTTTCTTCAAAATAAATATAATGATTTTAAATTCATTTCAATGTACAAGAATATACCATGTATTGTTTGGAAAAAATGGTTTAAGGCATATTAAAATCCTAATCTTATGAAACTTTCTCTTGGGATTCTCTTTTGGTGGTTATGGACATTATGTGCTAATTATAGTTATTAAGATGATGTTTATGAGCTAGAGAATTTTCACTTAATATTAGATGTTACCAATTAATGAATTTGTAACGGTCGATTATTATTGTGATGAATATTGCTTAAATACTCTTATATAATCTGTATGTATTTTAGTATAAGTAAATATATGAATTAATCCATCCATCCACTAAAAAGATTTCAATCTTCTCTGATCTTGGGCAAGGGCTTTGTGTGACTTCCAATCCTCACACCAAGTACATGAGTATAGTGGAGTGATGTAACCTTGGAACGATCGGCCATAAAGTTTTGTACCGTGGACGGGCCGCGAATCTCGTTTTTAAGGCAATGGTTTAAACCATGCATCAATACCAATTCCTCTTCAATCCTTCTAAGTGATATTTTCCATCACACATTTTTTGTATGCCTTAGAATATACCTATAGTCTAGAATTAAACAACGAGATTCTAGTATATCAAGTTGTGAAGTAGCAGTGATTTTTCTTATTAGCAAGAATGGATGGAGAAATTGAAGGTCTGCATGATGGGATGATGCTCTTCATTTTGGATAATATATAATATATGTCAAGGGAGGTTATTCTAAACTTGTCATTACTTAATTATTAATTCCTTTTGAATATAATGACTAATGTGTGTTGATGAAAGGGTGAAAACTTTGCAATTAAGGAGGATTTTGGCTTGGAGCCCGTGAAGGATCGAATTAGACCATCAAAAATTTTCATCAGCAATTTACAAAAGGCTACAAAAATTCCTAATCTTCCTATATTTCTCTGATTGTTATTGGTTTAAACAAGGTATTTGGTCCATTTCATCATGCTAAATATCTTATGGTATGTGGGTGTTTAAACCGTGGTTTTGTGAAGCATTATTGACTTATGATCAATCATATTAAGTAAGGTTTAATAATCATTTGGTTTTGTGGCATGTATAATTGTTTATACGTGTTACACTTGAAAGGTTTAAAACTATTGGAGAAATATTGATGTTGACACAAATAATTGTCAATTAAAGGGTTTAAAGAGCAAAGATGGTGAGGAGAAAGTGGACAGTAAATTAGGTTCACTAAACCAAGCCACGACATAATTAGGGAAGTTTCTTTCTAATTATTTATTATTGTCAAATTCTAACGTACGTTACAAATTGATTGTTTAATGTACGTGCCCCATAATTTAGTTTTGATGATTAATCTTCGTATTGGCTAATGTGTGCAATGTGGGGGCGAGTTAGTTTAGACTAGCATGAGCCTATTTTTGAGTTCCATTGAAATAATTTCATATTCCTCTTCTTTATGTCGGTTGGTGTTTTAATAATAGTGTTATCCACATAATTTTTAACTTACAATTTATTAATTTGTTAATGAGTTATTTTTTGTGGTCAAATTCTTGATGAGTATTATGTAATGAGTATTAAATCAATTTGTGTTTGTACTACTTTAGACATGTTGTTGTCCAATTTATGAGTTATGTGACAGCCCTTTCCTCACATAATATTGGTTCACACTAATTTTGTCTAAGTAGAGCTTTGCATTAATTCGGTATGGTACGTGAATATGTGTGACTTTTGGAGATTTAAAAGAATTTGAATTACTTGTTTTCTTGGTACATTCTTAAAGGATAAATATTTTTGGTCTAGAGTATAAATAGTTACAATATCTACCAAGGTTTTTATTTTAATTTTCGCCATGTGGGGAAATAAATAACTATTTCGAATTATATATTGTTGGACTAAAAGTTTGATTTGACTTTAAAATTCATGTAATGGTAGTGAGTATAAATGCACCAATATTCTTCTCGAAATATATAGTGTAATGTTGACTGTTTTGTGAAAACCAATGTTGGGTTTATCAGTAATGTCATTTTTTTTTATTACTTTGAGAAGTTATTGTTAACAATTCAAAGTCGCAATCTAATTATTTACGTGAAATATATTTTAGCATGATAGTCTTTTTAAAGAACCCCACTGGAGATTTGATATTTGAGTGAATATAGCTAAAATAATGACTTTGAATGATTTATGAGTTCAGAGATTAACATAGCTTAATTGAGAATTTTGTCGTTATGTTGTATAGTAATTTTCACAAAGAGGTGGTGAATAATCATGTTTAATATTTTATCAACGTAAAGTTTGTTGATTTGCAATAGTTTCAAAAGTTATTTGTTTGAATATTGAGTGCAAAATATACTTTTTACTTGATGGTGATAGATATAATTACTCAGAGTGGTATGTTATATTTTTCTAAGATCATCATTAGAAAATGTATCTTAAAATTTAGTGTTTGTTCATTGTCCATGAATTATTTGTTCTTAAATGTGGAGACAGAAAATGAAATATCACTATCTCTTTTTGTCACGTGTGCTTTGTGAAGAGTATATGTATATTATTCTATATGCTTTGTTGTGATATTATTTTTTCTAATAGAAAATTTTGACAACAAAGATGACGTGCAAATATGACAGTATTGGTTGAGACTTTTATGATCGCTTGATCACTTGTGAAATGTCGAGTGGCGATAGCTTTGAGCCCATTTGGTTTGGTAATAACATTTACATTACCTATCCATTGGCATAATACATTGTAATGCTATGAGGTTGAGTCTTTAGACTTTAATGGATAAATACCTTGTGTGGTGCATTTGAGACGCACTTGAGAGATCACGTGTTTGTGATCCATAGCCCAGGCATATGGTGGTCTTATATGAGACGACTTGATGGAATGATCGCTTATTTTGTGAGGTTCGAGCATATTGTCTTAAATGAATCTATTAATCATTGTGAGTGCTAATCGCATAAAGCATTTGATAAGTTTACGTGGAACTTTCTTACCAATGATTTCTTAGGATTTACGTGTGGTTGTGATACACTAAAAGATTCACCTACGTGAGTGTGTAAGATTTGGTCAACTTCTATGAGAAATTTGGCGATTTCTCTAGAGGCACTCATGAGACCCAAGGTTGGGCGCATGACCATATTAAAGCGCATTGGTAATTTATTTTGCGGAGTAATACATATTGAAGAAACATGTGTTTGTGGGGGTCTCAATTAAATCTTAGAGTTCAAGATTCGTTCACTCTTTGATCAAGAGTTTGGGATTCCAAGAATCTCGTTCACTCCCCCCCTAAAGGAAAACCTGGGTAAGTTGGTTTTTGCTCATTCCAACTAAACGTTAGATCAATTATATCAAGCGTTAGTGTTAACTCTTCTCTTTGCCAAGATCTATCCCTTGAAACATTTGTGGGGGATTGTTGGAAAAACTGGTTTTAAGGCCATACTTAAAACCTACTTATGATTCTCGTTGGGATTCCTCTTTTGGTGGTTAATGGAAATTATGTGACTAATTATATGTTTTAAGATGATGTTATGAGCTAGAGAATTAATTCCACATTAATATTAGATTGTTACAAATTAATGAATTTTGTTACGGTCGATTCATCTATTGTGATTGAATATTTGCTTATTATATCTCTTATAAATATGTAGTCTTTAGTTATAAGTAAGATATAGAATTAATCATCCATACCCTAAAAAGATTTCCTATTCTCTTTGAGTCTTGGCAAGGGCTTGGTGACTCCAATCTACACTCAAGTACTGAGTATGTGGAGTGATGTAAACTTGGGAACGAATCGAGCCAATAACGTTTTGTCCAGTGGACGGTGCCGAATCTCGTTTTTAACGGCAATGGTCTTTAGACATGGCATCACAATCAATTCCTTCTTCAATCCCTCTAAGTGTTCTCCATCCACATTTTTTATTGTAGCTTGAATATACCCTATAGTTCTACATGTATTATTGTCAAATAACAAATAAAACTATATTTGGAGAAAAACGCGGAAGTTCAACCAACCACCTGACTCGAAAGAAATGCATGGGTTTTCCCTCCAATAGAGAGAAGTTTAAAATGGCACGTAGGCCGACTTGCCGCACATGCCAATTGACTCATGAGAGAGGCCGAACTAGAGTAGACAAAGCGTGTGTAGGAAAGTGAAAAGGCAGCGCGTGAGGGCGAAATGAGTGCGTAGTTGTCCACGAATCATTCAATTAGCTGGCAATAAAAGATCTTTGCCGCCCATTCCGTTTCAACCTCCATTCCTAAAACTGCGCCGCCTTCTTTAATGGGCCTCACCAACCAGCCCAATCAACAATCAGCCCAATAAACAAACCGTCATTGGGCCCAACTGAAGCAACTAACCTAGCCCATTACAATCCTCCCTTTTTATCAACTCGTGTATAAATCACACATCTCGCGTTCWAACAGTCCACTATCACAYTCCAACAGAAAATTGAATTCAACAAAACCCTAATTTCTTCAATTTCGCACCTACTTTTCTGCAACTTTCTCAGCTTAGCTAATAATTTTGAGGAAGAAGAAGAAGTAAAGGAGTGAGAAGAATGGAGCTATGTATGACACGTGGCGCTCTGTCAACACCACCGCTTCCAGTCTCATCTTCTCACCGCTTACTCTCCAACATTCATTTCCGCTTTCCTCTCCAGAAACTTCCAGGTTYGTCATCTGTTCAATCATAAGCAGTGTTTTTCTTTGATTTTGATGATTTCATTCGAAAATGCATATTATTTTACTGTAATAATTTTATGTTGAATCACAAGATGTTTTGTTTTGTGTTGTGAAGTTGMCATTAATGGAAGATCTGAGGTTTTGAATTGATTTTAGATTTTAAATGGYGGCGTTGACTTTTGCAGGGGTAGTGTCTGGTATAAATGTGAGAAGGACGTGGTTGAGAGCAAGCTCAGATGAAGGCTCGAGTAGTTTCATGGATAAGAAGAGTGATAGAGTTGCAACTATTGAAGAAGATGATGTTGCGTCACCATCAGTAGGCAATGGCGTCACTCCTGAAAAAGCTACTCCTCTCTTTATGAGCGTGAATGAGTCCATCGCGGATGCTAGTGGGTGTTATCTTCTCGTTAATGACGCTTTGCCGCCGTTCAATATGTTCTAAGTAAGCTTGACATGGAGGTATGATTTCTTTCTTTTCTTCCTCCTTGTTTTGTACTCTATGTTGGAATTTATGTTTTTTGATAATGTGATTATTTGCTGCTCTTTTGTATTGTGAATTGGATGCCTGATATCTCTGATGGTGTCTGATTGACTTTGGATCGTTTAAAGCTTGCATTGACTTTTGTCTGAGTTATTGGTTTCATATTTGAGTTGCAAATGAATCGAATTGCATTGATTTTTGTCCGAGTTTTGGTTTCAATCAATTTGAATTGCAAATGTGTCGAACCCTCTTCACCCTTTGTGAATTGCTTAAATGCTTCCTGTTTTAGAACATTGGACCTACCTTTGCTCTTCTTTATGTTTTTATTGCTGCTGTTAACACTGAAGGTGACGTTGCTATGATGAAAGCCATTTTTGGAAAGCATTATGATTTGTGCTTTGTGAATAACTGGCATAATGGCCGACCTGAGCGGTTACTGAGCAACTTGGTGCCCCTCAGCCCTCTTTGTGTAGTATGCTTCATTCTATTCCTTTTTTTTAATTGCATGAATGTTGCCTATGATGAATGCAAAATTTGTTGAAAGCATCTTACAATGCTTCATGAATAACGGCATAATCCGACCTGAGCGGTTACTGAGCACATGGTGTCTCCACCGCCTTTGTTAAGACTTACAGTGGAGTTTTGTCTCGAATTTGAGGGCTGCCTTTCTTATTTTGTTTATTATGGTCTGACCTTGTAACACGATCTTGCCATGATGATTTCAAAATTTGTGGGAAAACATCATACTGTGCTTTTTGAACAACTGCTTTAAATGCTGACTTGGTGTCTCCACTCTTGTTGTAGTATTTCATCTGCCCTGTCTTCACGTTTGAGAGCTGCATTGCCTTTTGTCCTCTGCTAATTTACATTCTTATCCTCTTAATTTATGTTGCTATGATGATTTCAAATTTGTGGAAAGCATTATAATTATGCTTCATGAATAACGGCGTTTGCCGACCTGAGCGGTTACTGAGCAACATTGTATACTCCACGGTCAACCCCTTTGTTATCATGATAAATGTGTCTTTGTTAAGTTTTAGATCTACCTTGGCCATACCTTTGCTAATTGCATTGTCATCTCAAGATGTTATTTGCCATGTGGATATTTATCCCATTTATAGATGGGGGATCTGAATTAGATTCATATAAGTTTTAAAAGTCTAATAAATTTTTTTTGACCAATTAGAATTGAGTAATTAATCCATTCCCAATATTTTAATTACAAACAATATTATGTTTGAAATCTATTTGAAAGAACTTTAAATGAATGTAAGTTAATACAGTACATAGCTTAAACTGAAGTTTTTTTTTATAACTAAATTACAACACTAAATTTTGGAATAAATATAGAGCAAGATATTCAACTCTAGAGCTTTTTTTGCCTTTTATTTTATTCTTTTAGGCATCTCCAATGGTAAGCTACAATGCCTTGTAGCTTCCTGATTTATTCTTTTTTCAAGCTTCAATGGTGTCAAGCTACAGGTGCACTAATAGCAAGTTACTTTGTTTTGTAGCTAGCACCAAATCATATTTTTTAAAAGATATTTTTAAATATATTTAATATTATATAGTGAGTATTGTATAATTATATGCTGAAATATACGCTGATCATGATGAAATATGAACATGTAACGTAATTTGTATATAAACGCTGATCATAATAAATAAACGTTGATCATAATTACTTGTATAAGAATCACATGATGAAATATGAATCACATCCACAGCTGCAAACTTTTTATTTGTGGGTATATGAAAAAATTATATAACAAAATATAAAATAAAAATAAAAATAATATACAGATGTCATAATATTGGAAAGTAAACTTTTTCAAGCAGCTTGCTTGTTAGCAGTATCTAGCAGCTTGCTTGTTTGAGCAATATCTGTTTGGAAACAAGCAGCATGCTTCCTCCAATGTGAGCTACAAGCTAGGAAATTTAATTTTATTGCAAGCATGCCTATTCATCACCATTGGAGATGCTCTATATTTTGGATTTTGTTTTGGCGGATGTGGGTCAATTTGTACCCTTGTGATCCCCTTTTACCAGCCCTGTTGCCATGATGAATGCAAAAATTAAGAAAAGCATTATAACTATGCTTCATGATAACGGCACTATGCGACCTGAGCAGTTACCTGAGCAATATGGCGTCCCATTCACCCTCTTTTTATGCCAGTCTCTTGAACTCTTGCTAATCCTTGATTCCTTTCTCTTTCTGCATGAACAAGTTTTTTTTTTCATTCTTTTTTTTTTAATGACGTTGGAAACTAACGAGAACATAAAGAGCTTATTAGTAAGCAACAGCTCACTCATGAGCCAAAAACATATGAGTGATACAGAAGTCCTATGTTTTTTTTTAAAAAAATTAATCCTAATGTTTTACATGCTGCCATGATGAGATTCATTGAGATTTAATGAAAGCAGTCAATGCTTGATGTTCGATTGACAATTATGTCAATCCTGAGCGGTTAACTGAGCAGCAGAACATTCRATACTGCTTTTTAAAAAACCTTAACTGTGACAATGAGCTTCTTTTCTGATTTTTCTCCTTTTTATAACCAAAAGCTTATTTCAAACCCTTGCTTCTCAAACTTATGCTTGAGCATACAGTCATCCTTGTAAAGTTTGGTTTAAGGTCTCAACATTCTTGTCTCAATGCCCAAGTAACAATGTTGGTGCTGAATGAGCCTGAACTCTCCATTTGTATCATTATATGTGTTGGATTACACACCCCTTGCAGCCACAATTTCTCTCATAGTCCACTTTTGCAYATTTAGCTTTGCCTGTTGTAATTTTTCGTGAGCACCTATAAGTGATGTGGCCATGCCTTGCTGCTGCATTTGAGTTGCTTGTAATAATTACAAAAATGATTGGTTTCTGCTTGCAGTTCAATGCTGAGGATTGGCCAACTATACTTTTGTACGGTGGTGGTGCAATACTTTCTGTGTGGTTTCTTTCAGCCATTGTTGGTGCAGTTGATTCTATCCCGGTGGTAATGTTTCATTTGCTTAATCTTGAGGAAATTTCAACTTAAAGTTTCTGTTCGACTTTCACAACATATATTTCTGTTGTCTGACTCAAGTTGGTGCCTTACTTGAAACAGTTCCCAAAATTGTTGGAAATTGTGGGTTTAGGCTACTCAGTTTGGTTCACCACACGATATCTGTTGTTTAAGGTATTGCTTTGCTATAATATCGATTTATGCTTGTGGTGTCAAACTTGCCCCAAGTGCTTTTTTTTAGGTGCTCACTGTCTTTTAATTCTTTCCGTTTTACAGAAAAGTAGAGAGGAACTTAGCTCCAAGATCGAAGAACTTAAACAAGAAGTGCTTGGCTCAGGTGATAAATAATGAGAGTATCCAAACTGTCATTTGTGCGGAGTTGTAGAATGAGAGCTTGTCGCTGATATGAAAAGTTTTACAGAGGACATACTGTGAATAAATAGAGAAAATAGGATTATCCTTGTAGCGTTTSATCATATGAAAAATGAAGATATGTTTGATTATATCTGTTTTCTGTTCTGGTTATATTGACTAAAATTATTTCTAKTCCAGCGTTTGGGCTCTTGGAAATTGAAATTTTATCTCGGATGTGTACCGGTGTTGACAAACGGGAAATGATAACCACATTCCACATTTCCACCGCCAT
>SNQN01007489.1:1250-33182 GCA_008642245.1 Bassia scoparia | reverse complement strand
GCAGAGTGAAGCCAAAATTCTTCTGTTCGACAATATAAGGGCTATGTACAAGTTTAATATCTATGTTATTATAAATAAACCTCCCAAATTTTAGTCGGTAACATTTGTGTAGATGTTTTTGCCCTTAAGAAATAGAATTAAAAAATAAAAAAATTGAGTTTTTTTTAAAAAAATCTCTTATCTAATTACTTAATTTGAAAACACTATCTATAAACATAAAAAAAACTTATGTAAGTAAATAAAGATTAATGACACAATGTAAGTAGACCACCAATTGTTTCATTCATCCAAAATTGAAATGAGGGAATAACTTAAAGGGTTTAAAGCTTCCCCTTAATTTCAAAGATTTTGTGAATCGATTCCAGTCCCAACCTGTGTAACTCTCTTACACACTACAAAATCTTCAAAATTGAAGTTTTTTCTTCATCAATAATTTTTTGATTTTCTCATTGTTGACCCCTCAAACTTTTTCCTGCTTTCTACAACATATCCTCAATGTTTTTTTCATCTCTATATTATACCCCTTAATTGTTAGTACCCGTGATAAGCCAAAACGTGAATTAGCTAACCGCCCAAAACTTGAATTTAAAGCCTAACCTGGCGTTTTCCCTCAATATAATAAAACTAAACTCACCCACACCACCCCTAATATACCCAACCACCCACCCACGCATCCGCAATACCCACCAACATTAACCCATGCACCCACCATGCCACCAGCCATCCCACCACCAGCCGCAAGCCCGCAGGCTTCCAATCGTTCCTCACAACCACCACCTCAACCCAACCACCTACCCACTGACCACCCAACGAACCCCAATCCCAATCGAAACGCCACCCAATCAAAACCCCACCAATCTAAACCCCAACTGAATTGAAACCCCACCCAAACAAACCCCAAACCAACGAAACCCCGCCCCAACTCGAAACCCCACCCAATGAGATTTGTGTGGCATAGTCAATTGCAACTCGTGGGTTGTAAAGGCAATCGAACAGATCACAAACAAGATCGCCTCTAATTGTGATTAATCGACAGTAATGCAGGTGGGTGTCTGGCGAGTTCGAGCGTGTGCTCTAGGAAAATTTATTGCGGACTTAGGTCGGTGGCTGAGAGAATCTGGTGGGCGATTCAAGAGGAAAGAAGGTGGTGGATGAGAGTATTTGGCGACGATTTGCAAGTGTTGCATTTTGGTGTTTAGGTGGGATGGGAAGGGTGCAGCGTGGGATAGTTGCTGGGAGAGTGGGGTTAGGTGGCGGGGTTAATGGTAAGTAGCTGGAGGAGCTAGTGGTGGCGTGAGTAGTGGAGGAGAGTGCTTGCTGGGTTTTTTTTATTTTGCTTTTTTGTTATATATTTTTAAAATAAGTTTAACGAAGTATGGTTAAATTTAACCGTTAAGTTATACATAGAGATACTTAAATTAGGGTACAATAGAGATGAAAGAAACTTGTAGGGTATTTAGAAAACGAAAAGTTTAGCTAGGGGTATGTGTAGAAAAACCTTAATTTTTTAACTATAAAATTTCTTTTAATTTCAAATATGTCACCGTTCAAGAAAATATATATCTTAGCTGGAAAAATAAAATAGAAATTAATTAAAGAAATAAAACACAATAGAAAGTTTAATTAAAAACAATTTATGATATATAGGTTCATAACAATGTATGACAAAAAATTGGAAATTAACAAACAAAATCTTATGAAATAAAAAATAAAATCAAACTAGAAAAATAAAAAAAGTACACATTTAATTTTTAAAATACTTTAGTTTTTGAAAACCAAAACAAAAAAATATAATTTACTCTAACAAAAAATAAAATATAAAGTTGAAATCTTTACTTAAAGTAAAGTTAAAAAAAAAAAGCTAAATAAAATTTTAAAAAACATTTATCTAAAATTAAAGAAAAATAACATATAAAAGTAACAACTATTTTTAAGTTGTGCATAAGCGAGCAGAGTGCGGTTTGGACCGCACCAACCCAACGGACCGCAAATTGACGGTTTATTAGTTTGGGTCTGTGAAAATGTATGGGTGTTTTGGATGTTTTAAACCAAGACCAACCACAATAAGAGTTTACTGTTTAGAAGTCTCAAACCATAATTCCACAATATTTAAAATTTTATAATTTTAAATTAGAAACTTTAATTATATTCCAATTTTATAAATTCATATAACCATTGAGAAGTGTAACATACATACCATGAATACATGACACACAATACATGATCATACATACATACATACAACTGGCATACATACTAATACATACTACATTACTTTGACATACATACTCTACATACATACATACATAACCATAATACATACTACATACATTACTAATTAACATTAGCATACACACTACATAACATACAATACATCATACATTACAATATGCATACATACATACGTACAAACATTAAACAATAAACAATACATATAGCATACTGTACATACTACATACCATGACCATACATACATACATTACAACATACATACATACATATCAATACATAAATACATACGAGTGACAATAAACATATCATACTAGTCCGTTATTCTGTGCACGCTCGCCTTGGTTTTGCCATCCGGAGAATGGAGTGTGTTAAAACAGGCTTTTGTTGTACTAAATAGAAACGGTTGATTATGAAGAAATTGTTGCTCAACAGTACATTACACATAGTATCAGGATAATCATAATTGTAATTACATATGAAATATGAAACAATAACCAAACAAACAGTATATCATCATTTATAACACGCTGATACTCCTTCTTCATGTTATTTCTCTCTCATGATATGGGCAATGGATAGCAATTTTTCTCAATAAGTTCTCCTGATAGCTATTGTGTTTCCTATAAGCATTTCTTTCATTGAGTCAACCCCATGAGTCGCACAACAAAGACCCAAAGCCCATGGCTATCTAACTATCTTACCAACAATCAAATCTAATAACGTAATGTTAAACCGTTTCGTGTAGCCTGCAACAACACTGGGTTAGAGAATACAGTGTTTGATAAATCTCTAACCAATGCCTAAGGGAAATGGCACTGAGAAGGTCATGTTTCTCAGGAGAGTACTCCTAAAGATCCACCTATTTTGACGGCTCAAAATAATAATGTGGTCTGAAGAATCTTTTGACGCGAGCAACTTGAGTGTTACGCCGGGATCCATGAGACTAAACTCAGACCGATAAGTCTTTTAAATAGAAAGTATCCCCATCAATTTTCTCTACCCCCACAACCAAGAAGTACAAAGCGTCTATACTTTAGCTAATTGAAGCATCACTCGTAAATCAACACCCTTAATAAGCGTGTTACCATTGCTTTGAATATCGTCCTTTTCTCTTGTCCTTTGCGCCTCAACATAATCAGGTTTCCGCTACTATTGTGCTATCCTCTTCCCCCTCAATTTACATAACAACTCTAATCATTTGACACCTTGAGCGTTCGGCCCTATGGTAGGGCCTGAATTAAATCCCTAAAGGGATGTACTCGCCTTCTCTCTTCGATTTCAGGTAGGCCTAAAAGGGAAGTCTTATGACAACAGAGTGACTTGGAGACCCACCGTGACCACCAATTTGAGACATTTGACTATTGATTCTCTTTAAAGGCTATCTTCCATCAACAAACCTTACTGCTTCTTGTGGACAACTCGTGCCTGATAGCCAGTTCCCTAACGTAGTGACAAGTCTTACCACCATGTACCTTAAATTGGCACTTGAAAACTCTCCTCTTTCCTTTGTTGGTAAAGAAATCTTTATTCCGAACCCCTTACAAGTAAGTGTTTTTTGTCTTCTAATGCGACCAACACAAGGGATTGAAACTTCGGCTGTTCGTGCTCCCTGTCTTTGTGTTCAAATTGCGTGAGAGAAGCAGACAATTCTAGTACTGGTGAGTGTGAATATAATCTTACAGTCCAAAACGCAACCAAACCATTTGGGTATCTCAACTTCCACAAATGACCCTAAAATTGTATCAACTCTCATGATGATGTCTCTCCTTCCTTTACTTCTGCAATTCACTCCCGTGGCGTGGCTAAGGAAGAGGAAGTCCTAATGACTCTCTATACCTACTAACCCAGGATAAAGACTCGTATGTTGAACCCTCGGCCTCCCAGATCTGAGTTGGATACTGTTGCATGAATGTGAACAAATATGCAACAAACGTGATAATAAACGGTGACCCCATGAAATTGTGTTCGGCATTGGACACTATTGCTGGCTTAATGAAGACCTTATCTCTCTAAATATGATGAGGCTTAATCACCCTACTGCTTCGAAGGGGCGAAAAGGTAGGACAGAAGCAGGATGAGAAACACGGTTGCAACAATGCTTGTTAGCACGTGAGGCGTAAGCACCTAAGAAATGCACCGCTGATCCTTCCAAAGACTTTAAGCATGATACACATCTATGAAGAAGAAGGGCTGAAGCACAAACTGCATAGACTAACTTATATGTTCTACTAGGATCAACTCACAAGAAGCATCAGGGAGTTTTAATAGACTCTCTGCCAGCCCCTTTTTTTTACTGACTAGCGCGAACGTCTCTCTAAATATAGCTGTGGTCGAATGTAAGTACGATCATCCCAGGGTAGAGGAGCCTCAAAAAAGAAAGGATAAGTAGTTCTGCAAATTGTGGACTGTGTATGACACGGATTTCTTTCCGCGCAAGAGATATCAAGTGCTCAACTTCTTGTCCACGAAACAGTTAGTATGGCGAACCATCTCAGAGTATATAGATGATTCAGATTCTTCCTAAGTATGCTGCCAACAAAAGACCACCCTCACATTCGGATACTCTAATCACACATATAAAATTTGAAGTTACAGTATAAAGTTGAGATCATCAATCTCGAATATTCCCACTGCATCCTCTACTCTCTTCTCTAAGTATAGTGCCCGACATCAGGGAATGTTTTATGCGAATCTAGAAGACAAAGAGCACTAAATCTCCAGATCAGAGATGCTCAGAGAACAGCTCAAAGGAAAAACAGTGACAGATATGAATTGAATGCCTTAGGATGCTTAGTTCATATAGTCGAAATGACCGAAGAGGCTGATTTAGCATGTGATCTGGAGTAGGTCCATAGGAAAATGCGTTGAGAATGAGTGGTTTCTTCTCTCCTTCTCTGCCTATAATCTAAACCTCAAGCGAACAGTCTTCCGAGATCTAACTACCCTTCTGTGCTCGAATGCATCTGCTCCCAATCACCTATCTCTAATGCACGATCGTGCAACCAAAAGACAGAGCAGAAAACCGTCTTTAGCTATCAAGCTCAAGTAAAGTTGTACTTTTCATTTTGGTTAAATACATGATTGATATGACCAGCCATATACCAATGGGACTCCTAACATCGAGTTGCTAAAGCTATTGCACAATCATCTACGTCAATTGCACATACTAAAAGGCTTTGTAATCTCCTTCCATTTTCCAAGAAGCAAGTAAATCTCGAGTAACTAGGAATCAAAAGAGCCTCAAAGTTCAGAAGTGACCACTCCTTCCATTGTTTAGATCTCCTAACTAGCTCTCCTTCTTTTCCTGGACTCCACATTACTCCGCCCCTTGCCATAACATTAAAAAGTTTTAGAAATTTTTTTACCGTTCATAGACAAATAAAAATATGTAGAATAGATTACCCGTCGAGTCTACATTGAAACCTAACTTCTCATGGTGCAATGAGCGCCCGGAAAAGTGTGCTGTATCCCAGCGGTGGCTCAAACTATTGTGATAACCACCTGCCCCAAACCTTAACACCCCAAATGGCGACAATCTCACTGAAAATTCACTCACACTCAGACTCCCACACCTGGCCTCGCTGACGACCGCGCAGGCGTTTTGGTTGTCCCGCTCCAATTGCTCTTGTTTACACGTTAAGGGAAGGTAGGCCCCAAAAAAGGCCTTTTAAGAGATCTTCCCTCCCATCCGAAGTTCTATCTCACAAACATCTTATACACGCCCTAAAGCCTTCGGCACTTGCTGATTATTTTTCCATCATTTTTACAATGGCCCAGTCGACTGACTACGACAGGAGAGAAGTAGCCACCCATCCACTTCTAGAGACAAGCGATAACCACCACAATGCTTCACACTGAACAAGGAGCTCGCAACCGAGAATCACCTCATGCACCGAAAGTCTCTATGCGTCCACGAACACTTCATCCACATCAATGATCTCCCTCTCCCAGATTCTAGAAAAGGATTCTTGCCCAGATAGATGTAGCCCATCTCCACTCTACACAAGTTCCACATGGACTTTCGTTCACCCCTTCCCGAGGATGCCGCACCAGACTACCCCACCAGAACCCAGGCGTCACCCTAATCGCGCATTTACCATGCTGAAGGAATTGTGCAATGCAACATACAAAAAACGACGAACAGCCAAACGCAACACAACAGGACTCGTTGAGGTTCCACTCCGAATGACGCCGGAACCCAACCACCTAACCACCCAATCACGCGAGCCAAGCCGATCATTCAGCGCTTCTCCCACGTCAATACAAATTGTATAGTTGGAGCACAAAAAGGTCCGGTTATTCTCTACGTCTATTGATGGAGACAATCAGGAAAGAGGTTACATTCATTAGAGGAAAGTTAAGTGAGGAAGTTGTGAGTTGAACAAGGTCGCCAAAAATATGAGTAGGCGGAAATCAAAATTAGGTAATACCTCTAATTGATCTAGTACCCTAGGGTAGACAAAGGATTTTAGAAGGATAACTGGTGAAACATACCTCTGATCCTCCTCTCCTCTTATTAGATATCCAGAAAAGAGGCAAAAGAGTTGAGGATACTGATTGGGGCTCTTGAGATAGACATTAAGATTCCAATACCCCAATATCAAGGATTCGTTGTGTTCATTTTTAGTGGCGTTCTAGTATCGATGTTTCTTCGATTCTCATCACGGCTGGCACTCTGTGATGCACATGTTGGTTGATGAGACGCAGAGGGCAAGGTGTTAGTCCTCAGACAGACGCGACTCATCTTGCCTGAGGGCACAGTAGATCGAGAGAGAGCACGCCTGGAAATTACAACCGAGAACGAAGACCATTCCCCAAGTAGAGGATGTGATACCGAGCGCAGAGAGGTAGTTCACATTGATCTCTGGGGTTCGTGCTTGAGGACCCACCATGAAAGGAAGGAAGGATTATCTACACAATCTTTCGCACTTGACTAGTTGGGGTAGAATGGTGCTGGAGACAGAGACATCATCCTCAGATGATGAGAGCTTCCCGGTAAAATGGAGAAGTTCCAAGGAGGATAGGAAGAAGCACGCTTGAGTCAAAGTGCCCCGATGATGACCCTATTGGTTGGTGGTTGAATTGGCAAGTGGCTATTTGTAGAAGTAGAGTCTAACAACGTCCTTAGCTGAGTAGCCCGGGATGGCTCTTCCAGTGATCAATCATCGCCTTCAGTTGTCTTTCCAAGCTAAAATTTAGAGGTGTTGGGACTCAAGTTATTCTCTTACTGCCCCGTCAGGCTGATTTCGATCCCTAGTTGCTTTGGGGTTGAGAGTTGGGTGTGTGGTTTGTTGGGTAATCGTAGCCAAGTTTCCCGGTTGGTAGGACCGTTTGTTCCTGAACGATTTGAGCCAAAGTGAGTAAGGACAAGCGTTGTTATGGGCCATGCAGAAATCCGACGTGGTATAAAAAACATTTACATATACCTCTGTGAGGAGACTCACGGCATGTGGAGCTGGCTCTACCCAATAGCGGTAACTCGATAAATAGTCACTGTAGTCTGCCCACCTCAACATCACATACAAATCAGAATTAATTTTGACTATACTATCATCTTCTACTTAATTGAAGTATGTTAGTTCTGCAACGATGCCCAGCGTGGGTCCCTATTGAACGAGACCAAGGCACCGCGTGTCAGTTCATAGAATTTCCCGGAGTAAACATGGTGCGCTATACTCTTGCGTTTCCCTCCAAAGCCATGATGGTTTGAAGTGTCCTCTCTTCAGTCACAAGGTAAGCAATGTCAAAGCCCCAGGTACAATGTGATCCACCACAGTTCTAAAAGAAAACAACTAGAAAGCCGCGGACAAGTGGCCATCGGGCGAAGTGTTAGTGACAATCACCATAGTACATTTAATTCCCACTCCTTCCTCCTTTTCGCGATCAGAGTCCCATCCTAATGTAGATTGCTCTGTTACTACACCAAGACGCTTAGTAATGCGTAATTAAAACTACCCACTAAATGTTATTATGTCCAACATATATCATAGGAATTGAAACTACCTTTTCCGGAGATGGAACCCCGAGTGAAAAAAATAATGTATCTTTGGCTCACTTCTTCAGACTTTTCAATTATATTGTTACTCTGTGTGTTTATATTCTACAGCTATGACAAAATGATGCGAGGCGAAACCTACAAAAAGTCCTTCTTCAGTCGGTGGCGGAAACAATCTTCTCCATCTAACGATTCTTTCATGGTTGTTCAGCAAAAAAACGTGAGGAATTGCACACTGAACATTGTTCACAAAACATGAGGACATCCAAAAAACGATTGAATTAAATGTGGAGAAGGTAAGTCAAGCTCTCGTCAAGAACAGAATATGGAAGACGGCATTACACTTGTAGGTCTCATTCTGACCGAAGTATATATAGCTCTCAAGCAGTAGTGATAGTTAAAAGCAAGATTAATTGGCATAGGTCTATTGGTTCGAATTCACTACGATCCCATCCCCCTTGCCAAAATACCGTAATTGGACCGAACTGGATAACATCCAAAAGTTATCAGTTAGTATCCTTTGCCACATATACCCAAATGTACGATGGTCTGTAAAAAATGAGAGAGCATGATGTTCATTTACAGACCAGATTTAAACAGCGCCCCAAGGACAGCTCTATATTCCCTCTTCCCCTGACAGTAACGACCTTTTTAAAATTCTAGTGTGGTTAAAGAAAGTAAAAACATCAAATACACTGGCCGTCGAAAACAACACCAACTTTGATTTGCGATTGCTATCTCTAAGAGCTATTGTTGATGCCTTCTCGAGGAATATGTCTACATCAAAAATCCCCCTACAAAATGGAGAAGACCAAGATAAAACGACTTTTGAATAGACAATGGTGCTTTTATTTTATCGGGTTAGCCATTTGTGTCCTTCGGAATGCCCAACAGACTCTTCAGTAGTGTTTACACAAACACCAACATCAATTCTACTTTTTTTTGTGCTCGGCCAGGCCCACAAAACTTGCGAAATTGTTGAGGGCTTACATTGATTTAATATGTTCATCCAAAGCTAGGACGTATGGTAGATGGTATGCCAGCATGAGATTTCGAGCGAGAGTAAGGTTGACCCTGTGAGCTCCTCCCTACTAGATATGATAGCTCCTAACCCCAAGATGACCGTCGCACTCTTCGAGTGCGCATAAACATGTGTGTATAGCCAATACAAATTCATAGTCAGACCTTCGGATAATGTTCCTTGTGTGCTTTACCGTTATGGCATTCGCCACTCAATGCAGTCGGAAACATATTGAAAGCCAAAGTTATTCTGGTGACATAAGGTCTTCGAGTGCTATGCTATCACCCTAACTGCACCTCTTTAATTTTTCTCATCAACCCTAACAGTGAGTTAAAGATTTTAGAGTTGCTTGATTTTCAAAGCAGCTTGCTATACGGACCATGAACCAACATCTGGCATATCTTGGGATGATGTGTCTTTTTAAGTCCAAAATATCAGGAGATTAAAATGTCAATATTCTTCCCCTAATTAGATAGCCCATTATAATTGAGAAAAGAGCTAGATGAGTTTGAGTGGACTGAGGTAACAGCTGAAAGACACAGCCCTATTTCAAAGCTCAAAGAGCGAATTGTGTCATCTCTTCCCTATTTCGGACTGAGCCCCCCTATTCTAAGGAGTAGGATGCACATATGTTCTATTATAATCCTTCCATCACTTGTGAGCCTCTGTGTCTGTTCCAATCAGCGATTTTCCATTGCCTTTTCGTGCTTTACGTCTACTCAAATTTTATAGTCCTGAGAGGGTGGAGGCATTATCCAATAATGCCTGGTTTACTTCCGTCACACCCTGTTTTTGACGAGCACGTGATGGTAAAAGACATTTGAAGCACATCGTTAGTCTCCACGTTGGTTGGATGACAGTCTTGTTTGTGTGGGTCCTTGAGTGCCCAGTTTCATGTTCCACTGAAACCAAATGACCCAGAAGACAGTTTGATACCCCTATCTTGACTATGCTCACCTCCCACAGTTTTCTCTTACTCATTTGTACGTTATACAGTAATTCCATATTTGCTGGATTTTATCTTCTATAGAATCGTAATATCCTTACCAACTTAGCATTCAAATAAAAACCATTCTCTTTTTACCAACTAGCCCTGAAGACCTTCCAGAAGGATGCTGCGAATGGGCAAGTTGAATGGATATGCTTCTTCCATGCATGAATTGTTTGAGCACCAAGAAAGGATATAAAAGGCAAGCCCCAACGTTGGCTCACCCTCAGACTCTGTATGTGTTCAAATCTCTGGTCAGAACTCGTGATCGCAGATCCAAATGTAGGATAGCGAGCCACTAATCCAACCAAGGTACCTACCAATTGGTTGAATACACATGTAGTTTGCACTATTTGTTGAATCTGGACTTTCACCTAAACTTTTATAAATTCGCCACACGTATTCCCGGTGCAAATATTCATTTTTCTAGCTACTTCCCCATTGCTGAGGCTGGACACAGTGGCACTGTTGTTTCATAAGAAATCATCTGATTATGAGATTTAACTTTCAAGGGCCTTCGTCAAAATGAAAGTCGTGAAACTAAAAGACAGCCACTCATGTTAGCCGGCGAATCAAATGTGCAAAGCAAAGCCTCTTGTAAAGCGCCAAAGTTCATTGAAGCTATGTCGATCCCAAGCAGCTGATTGTTAGAGTCAAGTTAATGGAAGCTAATGAGGCGTTCGTGACAAAAACATGATATATCTTCAGATGGTAAAAAAGAAGTGGACGAGCTTACAGTATAGGGAACTTCTCAATTCTCTACCCTCAAAAAGTTCACAAGTTCTATTGAGGTCAGGTTCGAGAATAAATCTGTTGAATGTCCCTCTACAACACTGACTTGTTCGCAAAAGTCTCACACCATTCAACTAGGTTAACACATCAAGATACCAGTACTCCATGGCTGAGGTTTTATTTATAAAAAAGAAGCATTAGTAGAAGCATCGAGTAATCAAAATCCATAGACCTCATCTTTCAAATTGCCCGGGCATACACCTAGATGGATTTGAATAAATTTTGGAATTAGCATAATCAGCTGAACGAAACTTATAACCCATAAGTGATTGTTCCGCCCAAATTTGTCCAGGAAAGAGCGAAGTATGCAAACTAGAGATTCCTTGGTTTCATTCTGTTGAATGGAGTTCTCTACAAAAAATCCTGTCACACCCATCCTCTCTCCATCCAAAATGTGAATCCTCCTGATGTAGAGATGCCAAAGTACAGATTTTATGAAAATTGGTTTACAACTGACTCAACAAGTTGCAAATTTTTTGCAATTTGAAAAAAAGCTGGGGCAAGTCACATTGCAAGGAGCAGTCCTGTTAGCGCGTCAAAAGGCATAGGTAAAAAGTGTAAAGCCGGATATTGACGGCCATCATGCGAAAGCCAGAATGGCCAATCGTCCTAAACAACTTCAGAGTATTGACCTATGCAATGGTCTTGAGGACATAGTGTCATTCATATATGTTGTCCGTTGAATTCATGGGAAGCGCTTCTACCATCTCAACTACAAGACTCTACTTTCCCGTACAGCGCTATCAACTGTCTAAATAAATATAGTTTCTTATCCTATTCGCCACTTTGAGCATAATTGGCTCGGCATGGTTATTTCTTGCGATCCCTTCCCTCAAGCTTCTGGCGTGCACATAAACTGGGAAGTTTCTGTATTGGTTGGGTGTCTGATAGTCTGACTACACTTCACAAAAAGATTATGTGTGTGAGCAGAACCGATGAACCGTAGTATCGAAGAATCTATCGAGAAATAGTAGGAAGGCGATCATTTGAGAGTTTCCTCCTATAGATATCTATCTTGATCAAAGGTTGATGATGCCTTAAGAGTTGCTATTAGTCTTTTTAGAACAACGACCCTCTAATTCTAGACACCCTCATAGATGTAAAGGTAAATTTGGTTTGTGGCCTAAACAGATTTATTGTGCTCATTTTGTGCCTCTGCAGTGTTGCCCATCCCACAGGCGAAGAGGCCAAGTAGAGATGATTCAACAAGACTTATCCCAGGCGGACTGGCGATTAAGAAGACCAGATCTGACTAACTACTACCTCCAATCAGAGAGACTGACTGGGTGGAAAACTTTATAACTTATATGTCTTTATCTATGAGTCTATTTCCGCTCTAAGTGAGAGTACATAAACGGTCGAGTAGTCTCATCATGTTGGTCTACGGTTCTGAAGCAAGTGTATGCTACATTGAGGAGTCTATGAACCTACCTACGGGTTATGCTCCTATACATTTAGAATGAAAGGACCCACATTCGGCCCGCCTGCCACTCAAGACATAATATTCATAATAAATATTAAAACCAGGTTCCACATGAGATTCGTGAGTAACGTGAATTCTTCTGTACAGACAACAACTTTAACACAGAGTGTCTTATAGGAATGGTGATCTCAAGAGATTCATCAAGATTGAAGGTCAAATCATGCGAACTTTTCAAGTTGGCGACTCTGGGTTGGTTACGAAAAGATGGAGCGCTTGGAAGGGCCAAAGAGTCACTTCCGGAGATCTAGCTTAGGGCAAGGTCCACACCTAATTGGGAGGACCATACAAGATTGCTGAGGCTGTTAGAGAAGGCAACTTCAGACTTGAGACCTTGGAGGGGCAAATGGCTCCCACGAACTTGGAATCTGACCAAATTAGAGTACTACTTGTTGTGACACTATTCAGAAAAATTTTTGCAAAAGAATGGTGAAGACATTATTTCACCACTTTGAATAATGTTGCGATAACTATGCATATGCTCTTTTTCACCTGCCAATATATTCTCTTGGAAATGAGAACTAAGAACTCTCCACTGGTAATCCTCAGCTAATTGTGAGCAATTTGTGGCATATTCTTTCAGTTTTTTCCATGTATTCGTAATATCTAACTTTTCTGAACATTACAAGGCAATATTTTACTTCCATAAACTTCAAGACGTTCTCTAGGCGTGCAATGATCTTTACCAAGTTTTGCTACAAGCTCTTTTCATACTGCTAGTTATCAATTTATTAATCTTGTTCATTTATACTCAAGAGCGATAGCGTCAATGGCTAGGTCTTAGTACAAATACAAAGAACTCATTTCAACGTTTCAAACCTTTGCCTAGGGAAAAAGTTTAACAAGATTCATGTTTAAAAATTTCCATACCAAAAAGCTCTCACTCTTTACGTCCAGAGCAGGCATATGACTTAGATAATATTGCATCAATGATTATGTAGTTACTTAACTTACAAGTACACACCAAAGACCTCTTTGTCAGGCATTAAAATAATTACATCTTTAGAGAATTACTCTTCCGTGCCCATTAATGTATTTCACTGTCATTATAGGATATTTGCCATTAAGTCACTCTCATTTGTATTGTACACAACTGAAGAGCCTAGGCACTACATTCTGCAAGAGTCTAAGGCAATTCAACGTAGTTGATTGACATGCGAAGCTACTACTTCAACGGCTTTGACTTCAGAATTCAAGTACACCCAATATTACTGCGTCTCGATAACAAACACTGCATTCTGGAGCCCACCATCCATCAGGTCCACTGTCTAATTAAAATATTATATTCGCTGTCTAAATATGCGTATATTTTAGCCGTCGGCGTACCAAAATAATATAAGACCTGTTTTCCCTCAGAATGGCTTTACAACCAATATTTCAAATCTGGCATCGATCCTGCACGAGACTTTCTCGTGAGATAAACCCATTCAATGTTTGCCTATGTGATGTTTCAGGAAAAACTTTATGTGCGAAAGGACACTATCAAATGATTCTGGTACCCGAGTATCCTATAGAGTACGAGGATGCAAAAAACCCTAAATACTTGCCAACAATGTTGTTAAATGGAGAAAGAAGTCTCTATAAGTTTTGTTCCCCAAAAGGCCTCCAAAAAATCTATTAACTACATTTATCGGACCCGAAAACCCCATGAAGAGTCGTTTGTATAAATTTCCTTTATGCTGTTCCATATACACATTTTCAGGACATAAACCTCAAGCGGGTATAGTGGCAAGAATTCAGACCCCGCTGGTTCAAAATGGATTACTGGTC
Source organism: Bassia scoparia (assembly GCA_008642245.1). Lineage (NCBI taxonomy): Eukaryota > Viridiplantae > Streptophyta > Magnoliopsida > Caryophyllales > Amaranthaceae > Bassia > Bassia scoparia. The sequence continues at coordinate 18,904 of SNQN01007489.1, read as the reverse complement.
TGGCCTGACAAAACCTCGATGCTCCAAGTCTTTACCGCGGACAATCACTATGAGTCAGCTTGTGTGATTGACTCAGAATCCCCAATGCCGCTAAATACTGGGCCCCAACTGAAGTATCACAAAAGACTCAGTTCTAGCGGTCTATCCCCTTTCCCACCAATAATTGCGCGCAAACATAATCATATCGTCTTACTTTTTTGGACACACTAATGTTAAAAATAAATAGTTGAATTATCTACAATTAATAAATATTGATGCTTTAAATTGTTCGATATTGGTGTGATGCATTGATGTGCTTTCCAGCAAAACATTAATATCTTGCAATATAATAAGCAGGGAATGAGTGGACGGAAAAAAAATCTGCTGCAAATCTAAATACGTCACGACACATGCACCATGTTATCAATTCCACCACCTTCCATTCAACACTCCTATAAAAGCCAAAAGCTAACCTACAACAATATAACATAGCTCATAGCTCAGCTCGACTCRACTCGACTCATTAAATAACAAGAGATAGTGAGCTTAAAAAAGTAAGACAACAAATCAAAAACAGAAAAATATGGTTTCATTSGAAGGCGATGTGTTACCAAAACCACATGCCGTGTGTATCCCATACCCGGCCCAAGGCCACGTTAACCCCATGCTACAAGTAGCCAAAATTCTTCACTCGAGAGGGTTTCATATTACGTACGTGAACACAGAATACAATCACAACCGTCTCTTGCGGTCACGTGGGCCCGCTGCTGTTGCGAACCATCCTTCATTCCGGTTTGAAACCATACCCGATGGGTTGCCCCCTAGTGACAAAGCGGACTCCACTCAGGATGTACCGTCCCTGTGTGAATCCCTAGAGCAGCATGGTCTCGGACCATTCAAGGGGCTCCTCGACCGTCTCAATGAGACGGGTGATGTGCCCCCGGTTAGTTGCATTGTTTCGGATGCTGTCATGTTCTTTACGATTGATGCGGCTCAAGAGTTGGGAATCCCAATAGTGTTGCTTTGGACTGCTAGTGTTTGTGGTTTGTTGGGTTATGTTCAATACGAAAAGCTTGTTGAGTTGGGACTGATCCCTTTCAAAGGTAATCTAGTCACACTACTTGTTTAGGTTTTCATTGCACATAATTTTTTATCTAAATTACATATAATTCTATCATGCAACGTGCAACATGCCTCATGACTCATGCATGTTCTGAAAATTAGAAAGTTAAACTAATTTGGTTTCATTATTATGGTTTATGGACAATAATGTAGTCTATTTACTATCGTATACGTAAATTAATCCTACAAATAGCCATATATATATATATATATATATATATAGGAATAGGATCATGTGAAAACACAAACTTTTAATTGAGATGATCCATTAATATATATCCTACAAACTTTTTTGGTGAAATAAATCTTGACCTTCCATTCAAAATCCAACCATCAAAATTGCTTCTCACGCTTCTCATTTTAAGAGTTCTTCTCATTGATCCTAAATATAATAATTATTATATATATATATATATATATATATATAATTATATATATATAATCATAGCAAAAAGTATTTCATGTGAAGGGATGATAAGTTGATAGAATTTAAAATAATGTGTACAAAAGCGGATGAATGGAGGCATTACCCTCCTGGTGTTCTACATGGCAATTATTGTTCGATCAGCTACAAACCAAGGAAAATATTAATTACATATAAGCCTATTATAAGGGTTTGTCTTCTTGCCATCATCATATGTTTGGATAACAAAAAATGGAAGGAAAAGAATGGAAGAGAAAGGGAGGAGATTAGATCTCTTGTTTGGATAACATGTTGAGGTGGGAAGGGAGGGAGGGAGAGATTCATTTTTCTCTCCTTTAATAAAGAGAATCCTTTCAAAATTGAGAAAATTTGAGGGAAAATGGAGCTCATCATTTCCCCCACTTCTCTCTTCCCATTCCTAATTGCTCTATTTCCCTCCCCTCCCTTTCTCTTCTAATTTGTATCCAAACATAGCACATAATAATATGAGGGTCGTCTTTAAACATGTTCTTTCCGCGATAAGTAAAGGGCCCAAAAAATAAGAGACCCAATTTTTTAAAAAAAAATATTCTCAATTTCGCAATCGCTTTTCGTCGATCGCCTAAAACTGAAAAAAATCGATTTCTAACTGAAAATTTGTCAATAAAATCAGAAAAATTCACAAAATTTGATAAAATGTTGTTCTAAAAAATTTAGACCCATTTATTATAATTAGGACAGGACCTCCAAGTTCTCGGAGAATAACTTACTCTCTTTCGTCTTTTTAAAAAAATTCGTGGAACATAACCTTCATCCTATGGTAGATATTTTTGTTAAAAAAATTAATTAGAGAATGATGTTAAATCTACTATATTATTAAACAAAAATATCTATTTGTAACCACCCATACCCCTCCCAGGCCAAAATCTTCTCCCTCCAAAAATAAAGCCCACAACAATTCCCTCCAAAACCGTTTTTCCATCATTCCCCCTTTTTCCAAAAATAAAAATACAATAAATTAATAAAAAAAAATTCTTCTATTTCATTAATAATCAATATAATTTTCTTTATTTATTTTTCCCAAGATCTATTTATTTGATGTTACATATAAAACTATGAAAAATAAAGAAGAAAAATTACTAACAAAAATGCTACACACACGGTTTCAGATTTAATTATAGTTATGTAGTAATAAAATATTTTTGAGTACTGTAAGTGATATTAATCAAATCATAACATTTTAAAACAATATCTACCTTGAAAAATCATGATATACATAAAAAGTCATAGTTAATTATAACTGAAGATATATTTATTATATTATTAAAGTGAATTATATTTAATTACAAAAACAATTAAATTTACTTTGCTAATAAGAATTGAAATAAAAAATGGAAAAGACATACAACTCATAATATAAAGTATCTCATATGTTCTCATATCTTTTTAATAAATACTGTGCAATTGCACGGGTAAAATCTGTACTCGTTCATAACATATTTTTACAATATATATTAGAGTTAATTTTATATATAATATATATATATATATATATATATATATATAATTCAAAATTAGATAGAGTTAACTTAATTATATTTTGGTAAAAGGTAAAGAGAGCCTAGTGGCGTTAGATATGAGACAATAAAAAGAAAAAAAAGTTAATCATAATATAAATTATATTGTGTTAACGAGTGATTTTACATACAACTAATATTTAAATGATTTTAGGAAATTTATTTACTTAACCAACGTCCCAAGGCGTCCATTAGCAAAATATTATATTTCATGTTGAATTATCCACACGTACTCATGAATGAGGTTCGGAGGTAATAATTAAACAATCATGTGTAATTATATATTTCTCATATACATGATCCATAATGTTTTTTGTGTTTTGTTTGATTCCATTTTGGGAAAGTTTATATATATACCTCCGTATCAAAATAAACGCAACTTTGCGATTTCGGAAATATCACAATAAACGAACTTTCATTTGTTTCTTTGAGGTAAGTTTTAGCTATAAAAGACTATTTTACCCTTACTAAAATAACTTAAAAACACAAAAATCATCTAATCCTAATTATCCCCCTAATTAAAGTCATCCTAATCCAACTAATCTCCCCTATTTTTCAACCCAGCAACTCAACCACGACAACTCTGCACAACCACCACCCCATCACTTCGCACCACACATCCGCCACCACCTCACTGCGCCACCACCACCCCGCACCACTGCTTCACTTCGCACAACCGCGTACACTCGCACCACCGCGTCACTTCGCACCACCACGTGTCAATCGAAGTTTCGCGATTTAACGAAGGGTCACCTGCCAGACTTCAATTGCACACGAAAATCTAACAAAATCCTTCGAAATACCATTTACGAATCGAACCAGTTCGAATACATTCGTGAATCATTGGAAACTGTAATAGGGTTTGACTGAGGTTCGCGAGTGTTCGATTCGTTGGGGTTGGTTGACTGAGGTTCGATTGCGTGCTTTGGTGTTCGATTGCGACTAGGTTCGTCTTCGTCGGGTGTTCGATTACGACCAGTTCGACTTCGTCGGTGTTCGAAGGGAGGTGATATGTCGTTGTATTCAATTGGGAGGGTGATGTTGGTTGTGGTTCGATTGGGTCGTGTTAGTGGTGGTTCGTGGTTGCTGCGAGGTGTTAGTGGTGGCGTTGGGTTGTGGTTGTGCCTGGTGGTGGTGGTTTGTAATTGGGGCTGCACGTTGGGYCTGGTGRTTGTGGTTTGTAATTGGTGGTGGTGGTTTAGTGGAGGTCAGTGGTGGTTGTGCTGTGGTGGTTTTGTTGAAGTTGCACTAGTAGTTCAATCCATGTTAATTTAATTATATCAATAACACATGCTTAATTAGATACCCTTGCAATGCTTAATTATTCACTAAGAAAAATTGCCTAGGAGTCYGAACCCTCCCCAAAGTTGCGTTTTTTATGATACGGAGGAAGTATATCTTTTATTAGGGGATGACTTACAATGTAGGGCTTTTAATCTCCATAATCTAACATTGCTTATTGTTAAAAAAACAAATCTCTCTCTCATGTACTCTTTGCTTCACATGGGTACCACTACGCGTGGGACGTGGCCTTATTTTATTATATTTCTTTTAATTTTTCTCCACAAAAAGTATACACACAGATCACCATGATATGAAAGAATTATATTCTATAATATAATACTCCTCAATTYTTTTTTCTACGCATTTAAAATCTTGATACTATTCAAGATAAGAGAATCCTCAAAACTATTCTCAAAATCTAAAATCATAATAATTTTTCCTAACATATCCTAAGAGACACATTTATAGAACAAATAAACAAAATGCATTGATAAACGTATAGAGGCAAAGGATAGAACAAATAGGAACTCAGGGAGTAATAATAACACATTAAAATCTTCTTTGACATTGTTGTTTGCTACCATTTTCCACAAGGTCGATTATCAATTTGAAGTAGTTTCAAAATAGACTTAAAATTGATACTTTTCTTTGTTTGTGAACTTTTTTTATGGGTTATGCTATATGTAGTCATAAGGATTACAAATAAGAATTTTAAAATGAAAAAAAGTCAATTAAATCATCATTTATTATGTCAATTACTGTTACAATTGCATCTTAAATTCATAATTTTTTTCCATTTTATGTAACATGTTTAATGTGTATATGTAGCCCTAAGGACTACATATAACTTTTCTTTTTTTTTTTATATCAAAATAAAAAAAATTGTTGCGAGAACTTTGTATGACTATATATATATATATATATATATATATATATATATATATATATATATATATATATATATATATATATATATATATATATATATATATATATATATATTTAAATGAAATAAAGAATTTTTAAAGTAAATTTTTGATTGAAGATAGTAATGACAAAAAGGGTGACGACTTGTAATAATTTGCAAAGTTGGGTAGAAACAATTTTGACATTTAGTAAATGATTGATGTATTGAAGATCAGAAGGTGTATTTGAAAGATATAAGAATACTAGCAAATACTCATTCATCTGCAACGTGAGTACTTGGCTTAAAAACATCATTAACTTTATATATGTAGGCAATGCGTTTCATAAACATAGCCATCATTATAAATTGCTTAATATTGCTTAACTCGCATTCGTATTTTGAAAAAAGCTATTATATATAATTCTATACAAAATATACAATTGATCTTTAATTTAAATCATTCACTTTTAGCCTTTTAAAGAATTAATCGATCAGATTACAAAAAATTAGCTTTTCAGCCTTGTATAATGCATATGTATTACGGAGTATTAAATTAATCAACGGATCCACCGACTATAAGAATATGATGACCTAGCTTTTTTTTTATGGAATGAATTCAATTAATTGTAATTGTTTGATAAGAAAGAAATCACACGGGGTTATGTTTTAAAAATTGGAACTTTTTAAGACAATTTATCAATAATTTGGATTGTTTAGGGAAGAACCACAATAATAGTTGAGATCGTTTTTTAAATTTTTCCTAATATATTTCAATATGAATGAGTTTTGAAATTGAGCTTAATAATTGTGTACCATGCACTATGCAGATGCAAATTTCTTGACAAACGGTGATCTTGATAAAAGCATAGATTGRATCCCCGGAATGGAAGGAATTCGATTTCGTGACATGCCAAGTTTCATTAGAACCACTAACCCTAATGACTTCATGCTCAACTATGTCCAAAGACTAGTTCAAAAGTGCAAGGGAGCTAACGCAATCATACACAACTCGTTCGATGAATTAGAGCATCAAGTCCTCCAATCCTTGTCCGATTTTCCTCCATTTTACACACTCGGCCCGTTAAAGCTCCTTCTCGATTCCATGGAGGCCAAAGACGATGAGGTAAGTAAGTCGATTAGTACGAGTCTATGGAAGGAAGAYCCTCATTGCGTTGATTGGCTTGATTCTTATGAAGCAAACTCGGTTGTTTATGTCAACTTTGGGAGTGTTACGGTTATGACTAACGATCAATTGTTAGAATTTGCGTGGGGGCTCGCTAATAGCAACCTACCCTTCCTTTGGATCACTCGTCCTGATCTAGTCATAGGAGATTCTGCCATTCTCCCACCRGAGTTTTTGTCGGCGACTAAGAGTAGAGGACTTATGACTAGCTGGTGCAATCAAGCGCAAGTTTTGACACATGCGGCAATAGGAGGGTTTCTGACACATTGTGGCTGGAACTCGACACTAGAGAGTTTAATCAACGGAGTTCCTATGATATGTTGGCCATTCTTCGCGGAGCAACAAACTAATTGTTGGTTTACTTGCACCAAATGGGGGGTCGGAATTGAGATTGATGTGAATGTGAAGAGGAGTGGAGTGGAGAGGCAGGTGAGAGAGTTAATGGAAGGAGATAAAGGGAAGGACATGAAGAAGAAGAAGGCAATGGAATGGAGGGAGTTAGCTCATGAGGCTGTTACTTCCCCAAATGGCTCTTCTTACAACAATTTGAATAAGGTGATCAAAGTGCTTAGATGCTTGAAATAGAAATTAGCTGAAAGCAAGTCATCTTCAATCTAGTTGAAGATACTACGTGTAAGGTAATTAATATGTTCCACAAATCTTGTTACAATATTTTGCGTCAAACTAAAACTAAAATCATTACTGGATTGCTATTCGAAGTCCGCTTTTACTGAAATCGAAGTTCACATTTCATGTGAACTTCCGAATACGCCCTTCCTCTACTCCACCTCCCTAACCACCAACACCACAATTCCTCCACCTCCCTAACCACCAACATCACCCTTCCTCTACTCCACTTCCCTAACCACCAACTACCATCATCAACAACCACCGAAAGCCGATGACCACCCGAAGCCAGGGAGAGAGATTAGAGTCGCAGTCTTTGAACGACCGCATATCTTTTGCCTTCCACGCTGCTGGATCTAATTTTCGCACCCTCACGATTTGCATGCTAATCTAATATACCGATCATCCTAGGGAATCCTCTGTTGTTCGTTCTGATAAAGGATTCTTAAGTAAATCTTATCGCGTTTGGTCGTCGGAGGTCTGATTCTTCAAATTGTGAAACAACGCTTGGCAAAATCGCTGCACATGACTTCCTGCAGTTGTTTCACCCTACGGACGTATTCATCAATTGCATCTGGCGCATTACCATATGCTAACATCTCATTGCGCCAGGTGCACTTTTGCAACGGTGTCAAACCAACCTACCAGCAGCATTGCGACGTTGTTGAATAGTATTCATCTACTTTTCCATAATGCGGCAAAACAAGGTCGTCGCATTCGGAATCTGCGGCGGAATTGGTTGTCATTGTAAACACAATATCTGCAAAGTAGTTCGTTGAATAACTGGGTATGACCTTCTCTCCGATTTCTTTCGACCATGTGTTTGGGAACGTAATCTATATTGTTTTCTGTTGTTTGGGAAATCAGATTTGAGGTAGGTAGTTTAAGAAGGTAATCATCTACGATGTCATCAAATTGTTTATTCAACTCAGATAAGAAACTTGAACTGGATGTTGACTAATTTCAAAAATGTTTCCATATTATTCTGATAGATTGTTTTGGTTTTAATTGTTTTAGTGTATGTATTGATTGGCTAATAAGTATGTATCCATATATATAGGAAGAGAAAGTGATCAACGGTAATTGCATACATTGGTGTTTACGTTTTTTGGAATTTTGTATATTTTTTCAACAATTATTATGATCTTTCAGAAATTATTGTGACTTTTCAGAAATTATTGTGACTTTTCAAGAATTCATTGTGACTTATCAAAAATTATTGTGACATGTCATAAATAATTTGACTTTTCAGAGTTTGTTGTGACTTTTCAGAAAAAATAATGTGAGTTTTTAGAAATTAGTGTACTTTTCAGAAAATAATGTGATGTTCAGAAATTATTGTGAATGTCTGAAATTATGTGATTTGTCAGAATTAGCTGAAACTTTCAGAAGATAATTGTGACTTTTCAGAAAATAATTGTGACTTTTCAGAAAATAATGGTGAATGTGAAGTTACACAAACAGACATTTATTATCAGCAAGCTTAACAACATTATAATTAACATTACATTGAACAATTACAACATTAAAATTAAAATTAAACATCAAACAAAGCGACATTAAACATTATCTTAACTCAAGCGACATGAAACATAAAAATTAAAACTCCATCATAATACTACTAATAAAGGAAAACACTAAAAAACAGTACAACACGGTTACAAATTACCTTAAAACAAGCTTGTAGCATAATCTCCTGACATTTGATCAACCTCCTTGGACTTGTTTCATTAAGTATCTTGTATGCTTCTTCTTCAGGTGTTAAAGGGGTTGGTTTCATAAACAAAGCTTGAGCATGTCATGATTCACTTGTACCTCGTAGTTGGATCTGGTCTTGTTTTCTCTCTCTCTTTGGAGGTCGAATCCAAACTTCTTTTGAGCGAGATTGTGTTGATTTGCACGTATCTCGTTTGTTGACCTTTCATATTGTTTAATCATAGTCTCCTCTGTATGCGATGAATCTTGCTTTATTTACGCTTTGCCTTTGCTTTTTGACACCTTCGGGTCGAGAATTCTCCTGACATTACCTCAGTTGAAGAAAATCACCATCACCATCGTTCCTACACTTTTCTTTCACTTCAGAACTTCTTCTTCAACATCTCAGCGCCAAAGCAATCTTTTCCTCTTTCGACACACGCCTCATCTCAGTTTGGTCCGAACTTTGGGTCATTTTTTGACCATTTCCCAACCAATGGTGGACATGTGAAGTTAATGTGTTTAGGCTTAGAAGTAAGGGAAAATAAGTACTTGCCTTTTGAATTTAAGTCGCCTTCAAAAGTAACACTTCCAAGATTTCTTTTTGCCTCGTCATAGAGCAGCGTCAATTGGAGAAAATCACTAGCCATCCTTCTCCAACGGCTTTCCAAACTCTTAAAGCTCTTGGGGTGGAGCAATTTGAGGTTTCTCCGCCTGTGCTTCATTGTAAGCTCAGAAATGTTGCACACAGGCGTACTTGCCTTTGGTTTGTACTGACAATTGCATCTTCACTAAATTGCATATAAACAACCCAATAAGGCACTCATCCTCTGTACAACAAATCCGATTCGTCTCTGCAAGTGGTTGGTTTTCAGAAGTGGGGATTGCAGGAAATGGGATGGGGATTGCGGTGTCTCTGGAACGTTTTCCCTCATGATCCCCTAGTTGGGAGTTACTCCCTGTTGATACACTTGAGAGAATTTTTCTTGGAACCTAGATTTACAGGAGGATATTGCTGTGACGATGTCATCCTTGATTTAGTAGGAATGCTTTGAAATGCTGGGTTGTGTTTAGTAGAGCAGGTATCTAAATTACTCAAAATTGATGTGAATTGTTGTTGTTGTTTTATCCATATTGTTGAAAGCTTTTGAAAATGCTTAAAAAAATTTTTTTTTCGATTTCCTAAAACAATAGCAAATAAATACTAATAGTAAATTTATTTTTTTTAACAATTAAAGGAAGAACATTTACAAAATAACACACATTAACTAAATAAACAAATTAAAATACAACAACAAAGTGGATTTGAGATTAGAAGGTATTTGAAGTGGATTTTGAGAATAATATAGGAGATTTTTTAAGAATTTTAGTGATTTTTGAAGTGTGTCAAAATATGTCAAAATGGATGTCTATTTATAGAGAAAAAAAAAATAAAAGCCGTTGGTGATTTTATTTATTTTTTTAATTTTTTTTTTAGCGAAATAGCCGGTTACAAAATTATATACGTTGGTGAATTAGTGCTGCGTTCTGATTGGCTGATTTGCTGATGGGCCACGTGTCGCGCTGATGGGCCGACTGACCGCGCCATCAGCGCTACATGATAATTTTTTTTTGGCTTTTCGCCCAGCCAAAAACGCTGCGTTTTGGGTAGAGGGAAAGCTTCCTCCTCTTCCACAAACGCTGCGTTTTGGGAGTGCGAAAAGCAAAAAAAATTTAAAACAGCCCTAGCACGTGGGGCCACACGATGCACTGTTCAACTTCAATTTCTCTCACGTCCTTGCTCAATTTGCTATTTTGCGCGTGGGAAATTACACTTCCTATCTAGTGTAATGCCTTTAGCTTACAAATTAGATCATGAGAAAAATTTTGAGACTAGTGTTGTTGCTCTTAGACCTATAACACAATGGGAATTTTACATCCTCCCCATCACTCTCTCTCTACTTTCTCTCTCTTCACCCAATTCTTTCTCATATAACACTTTCCTTTCACCACCAATTGCTCAAAAAAACATATCCTCACAATCTTCTCTTACTATTCCCTCTACCCCAGCATATCCATCACTTTTTATTTATTCCAACACTACTTTTTAATATTTAAGTTTTGTAATTATAATTTAATAAAACTTATAACTATATTATTAAAATTATTAATTATGATTAAAGTAATATTAATTATTATATTTAATTAATAATTTTATGTAATTACCATTTACTTGGATAATCACGTTTAAGTAAAAATCACACACAACATAAAAATAACTTAATTATGTGTTATAAAAGGAAATAAATGATAAAAATATTTTATTTAAATTGTTTACACGTCTACATTGGGATAAAAATGCGAAAATTAAATTAAAAACATAATTAAGGCAAATACATAATTGAAACTAAATACGAAAATATCAATTAAAGCATAATTATTAGAACTTAGCAGTACAAACGACTTAGAAGACAACCAGATCAACTCGCTTGGAGCTATTCATTCGCGTATCGTAACAGAAGTATTGCAGTTGTGCTCAACTAAATCACGCTTCAGCAGCTATATGCTTTCTCCTGTCGGCGAACTTCTATCCTTCGCTGAACATATCTGTTTGAAATCAATGTTTCTCGGTCGTCCGACGTTGTATTCGAACGGCTTCATTGTTGTTTACCATGTGGCACTTGTACTAGTTGTGAGGTTCCAGTCGTGTGTTGCGGGCGATCTCTTCGTAGTATTGACGCAAAATCTCTCTAGTGTAGTGTGTCGTTCTCTCCACATCATGTTGTGCATAATTAGACAAGCCTTCATTATGTCACGAAATGTCTTCGTGAATGCCAGGACGGTTGACGTATATGATAGCCCACCGAGTTTGTAAAGACTCCAAAGGCTCGTTAACGTCTTTCCGCGCGCAGCTTGTTATCTGCGAACAATTTGTCTTCCGAACTTGTGGATGAGTTTATACCTGGGATGAAAAGTTGCCCGACTTTGGAATATATCCCATCAGTAGTAGTACCGTAATTTAGTTACCATCACCTTGAATTCTATGGCGTGCAACACCTTGAAGTACTCATGCAAAAACTGTTGATCTGTATAACACATTCAGATCATTGACGACCGTGGCATTCCAAAGAAATGCATTGCCAAATCATAATCTTGATCGAGCAACAGCTTCAAGAATAGAGTTTCAGTCTTCGAACGACCCGTCATATTGCTTTCCAAGCCATTGGACCAATTCTTCCCACTCATGCATGCAATCTATACTACTCTGATCATGCCTGGAACTCGTGTTCGTTCTGGTAAGGATTCTCCGTAAAATCCTCATCAATTAGGACGGCGCAGGTATTCACCTTCAAATTGTGAAACTACGGCTTGCTCAAAATCGATGCAAAATGCTTTCCTTGCAGTTGGTTTCACCCAAATCTCTACGTCAAGTATTCCTGTCAATGCAAACTGGAGCTAAAGCGTAGCCAACATTCTGATTTGCGACAGTGCACTTGTAGTGGTGTCAAACCAAGCTTTCCAGACCATTGCGACGCTGGTTGAAAATATTCATTGCTGCGTCAACCACTTTCCATAATGCGACAAAACAAAGGTCGTCGCATTCGAAATGTTGTGCGGAATTGGTTATCATTGTAACACAATTATCCGCAAAGTTAGTCGTTGAATAATGGGTATGACTTTCTCTATTTCTTTCTACCAGCTTCGAACATAATCATCATTGTTTTCGATTTTGTTGGGTTATTAGATGTGAGGCAGTGTAGTTGGAACAGATAATCATCAAACCTTGTTAAATTCTCTATTCAATCTGAATTAGATAAACTTGAACGGAAGTGGAGCTTTATTTCAAAAAATGTTATCCATATATAATGGAAGATGGTTTTTTGGGTAATATTGTTTGATGGATTGCCTAATAATTTGTATGATATATATATGACAAATATATGTCATTTTGTGTATGTCATTGTCATTTTTCATAATTATTGAAATGCTTTCTGAAGGTGTTTTGAGTTTTAGAAATTCATTGTACACTTTTCAGAAATTATTGTTTTTTTTTCCAGATATTATTGAACACTTTTCAGAAATTAATTGTTTCTTTTTCAGATATTATTGTACACTTTCAGAAATTATTGTTTTTTTTCAACAGCATAAATATTATCATAAATGTTATTGAACACTTTTCATAAATTTGTTTCTTTTCAGACTATTATTGTAACACTTTTCAGAAATTATTGTTTCTTTTTCCAGAAATTATGAAATCTTTTCAGCAATAATTTTTGAGTTTCAGATAATATTGAATTCTTTCAGAAATTAACGAATCTTTTCAAAATAATGAAGACTTTTCAGATATGAATGATGAATTTTCAGAAATTATTATTTCTTTTCAGATATTGTTGAACCTTTTCAGAAAATATTGTTTATTTTCAAGAACTATTGGAATTTTCAGCAATAATGAAGACTTTTCAGAATAATTAAGTAAAACATGACATTCACAATTCAAACAAGTTACATCTCTTTAAATATACTTCGAAATGCATGCTAACTTCTTACATAACTCATTAGATTACTTAACATAACTGCATACTAACTTCTTACGTAACAACTACAAAACAAAGGAAAGCATTAGAAAAGAAATACAACACCACACTACACATAAACTAACAGAATACATAAATCTTGAACACAAACTAACTAAATAACATAATTTGAATCTCCTCACACTCTTCCATCTCCTGGACTTGTTTCATTAATATGTCTTGTAAGCCTCTTCATCTGGTGTTAATGGGTTGGTTTCAGTAACAGAGCATGTAACATATCATGATCATCTTTGTACCTCTGTATGTGAATCTGTTCTTGTTTTCTCTTCTCTTTTCAAGGTCTAGTTGTATCTTCTTCTGTGCAATACTTTGTTCAGTTAAACGTAGCTCATTGTTCACCTTCATTTGTTCAAAGCATACTAGTTGCAGTCTCCTCAGAAGCCGTTGATTTTCCCTTATTACGCTTCCTTTGCTTTCTTGACACTTCGGGTCGAGGTATTCTCCTGACATATACCCAGTTGAAGGATCACTGTCACCAGTGGCCCTAGACCTTTTCCCACTTCCAGAACTTTGTCTTCATCATCTCCAGCGTTGCAAGCAGCTCTTTCCTCTTTCGACAATGCCATCTTAGTTTGCTTTGAAACTTTGGGTCATCCTGACATTCCCAACAGTGGGTGAAGAGTGAAGTTATGAGGCTGAGGCTTTGAATAAGAGAGAATAGTTCACTTGCCTTTTAATGTGGTCGACTTCGTTGTAACCACTACTAAGTGCCTTCTTGCCTCGTGTAAGCAGTGCTTGCAGTAAATACTCGCTATCCGTCTCCAACGATTTTCCAAACTCTTGCAGCTCTAGGCGGAAGGATATGGGCCTTTCGGACTGTGCTTTGTCCACGCCACAACCACCTTCGCCACAAAGCTATTGTTGTTTGGTTTGTACCCACCATTGCGTCTTCACTGATTTCCAGATACCAACCCGACAGAGGGTTTTATCCTCAGGAACAGACCAAATGCGGTTCGGTCTAGCGAGTTTGTTGATGTTGAGTTGGTTGTAGTGTAGACTTGGTGAAGGGTATTCAGGTGTCTCTGGAACTGTTTCCTCAGCAGCATCTTCATGGTGGGAGTTACTCCCTTGAAACACTTGAGGAGAAATATGTTGGGAGGAAAAATTGGGAGGAGTATTTTGAGACATTGTGAACTCCTCGACTAAGAAGGAATTGTTGAAACTGTGGGTTTGTTGAATATTTCATCTTCGTTGATGGGCGTGGTTGTTGGGATCCATTGCTCTAATCACAGTAGTGAAAAGAGAATTAACATAACTAAAAATTTACAAACACACAACAATATATCTGTAGCATCACAAAGACAAATGAAAAAATGAAAACAATAAAATAAATTAAGACATAAACAATTAAAACAATAACTAATTAAACAATAAGTCATAAAGACCATACTAAAATCATAGAATAAAATGATGACATAAATTAAAAAACCAAATTACTAACTTACTTGAAATTTTAGGCTTTTTGTAGTGGGAATTTGGAAATTATACTAAATTTTAATATTTTTTGTATTTTGGAAGTGTGTCAAAATACCCCAAATGGATGTCTATTTATAGAGAAAACATATGACCGTTGGTGAATTATTAATTTTTAATTTTTTATGAGAAAATATAGCCTCACAAACATTATACTATTGCAAAATACAAAACATAACGAATTAAAACAACAACTAACCAATAATTAATTTAAACAACAACTAATTATACACAAGTCATAAAAATCATACTAAATCAATAGAATAAATTATGACATAAATTAAAAAATCAATTACTAACTTACTTGAAATTTAAGGCTTTTTGTAGTGGGAATTTGTAAATTATACTAGAATTTTAATATTTTTGTGATTTTTGAGTGTGTCAAATACCCAAAATGGATGTCTATTTTATAGAGAAAAAAATATGACCGTTGGTGATTTTTTTAAATTTTTTTTGAGAAAAAAGCCGTTTAAACAATATACCGTTGCAAAATTAAGAAAAAAACTGATTGGTCCACTTCACTGACTGGGACGCGTGTCCGCCCCTGATTGGGCCGACTGACGCGCCCAGTCAGCAGTGGTATTTAGTTTTTTTTTGCTTTTAACAGCCCAAAACGACGTGTTTGGCAGCCAAATACCCAAAACACGTCGTTTTGGGTGGGAAATCAGCAAAAAAAAAATATAAATGCAGCCCCAACCGTGTGGCCCACACGGTGCTGTAAGCAATGGATATCTGCCAAGCTCCTAGCACCGATGGATTTGCTACTTAGTGGGCATTTTTGCCCAATTGTTGTGGATAATTTTTGCCAAATTCAACCCAAAATATTTTCAATGGGCATTTTTAGCCCATTGGTGTTGCTGGCTCTTGTAATTAAATATTTTCTAAGTTTGACAACCTTTTGAATTATGCATTGGATGGGGTGTTTGACCTGGTTTTTAATCATGTGTGGACTTATATTTGGGGTAATTACTATGATTGATTATTTATTTATATTTTTTTTTTGGCAACCTTTTGAATTATTTGTTGAATAAAGCGGTTTGACAGTGAAGTATTTATGCTTTACGAAGGCAATATAATAATTTGAAGGGAGACATCATTCCTCGCCCCTTCCCTTATGTAACTTAGATATATTGGTACTAAATTAAAAGATTTTTATCATTTTAAATATAATGCTTAGATGCCAAATGGGTAAAAACCCCAAAATGAAACAAATGGAGTAATTTAAGCTTTGTTCTCATCAACTGAATTTTGTTGACTGAACTTATTTTTACTGAACTGAACCTATTGATACTGAACTGAACTTTTTTTACTGAACTGAACTTATTGGTATTGAACAAAACTTATTTTTACTGAAACTTAACAATTTCTTAAGGATTGAACTTATTTTTACTAAACTGAACTTATTTTTACTGAGACTTATCTAAATAAGTTGACGAGAATAGGGTCTTAATTGAAATTTACTCTCCTCTGTTTTATATGTTAATATCTACCATTTTCATTATTGATGTTAGTAGGTTACAACAAGGATATACAAGGAAGGAGCCATGACAATAAATATGAATCAAAATATACAAATCTCTATTATATAAGCCAAGGGGAGAGCAATGTTGTCCCTCCTATGTTATTACATAATTAGCCCTAGCAATTAATGTAAAAAAAGCAAAATATATCAATGTACCAATTTATATTAATCAGATTTTTGAAAGATGACTTTAAAGTAGTAAACATCATACAACATATCAAGTCAACACAAACAATGGAATATTAACAATATACGAACATTACCCAAAATTAAAAATGACGCATTGAAAAACATAAAAAGGAATCATTTTAAGAACTATTTATTGTATATATTTAAACTAAAAGTATGTTATCAAAATACAAACACAAATTTCAAATATGAATTAAAAATAAATTTAAAGAGCTCAATCATTCACACATACATCGCGTGCTAAATAAGAGACGTACTCCTTCATAATAGTACAATTAATAATAATCAAACGAAACACTGTTTAAAGAAAACAAACATACAAAATTATAAAAAGTATAAATGTATGTTCGAATGAACCAATTTTTGTAACTCAAAACTAAAATGATTTGGGTAATAATAATAATAATAATAATAATAAATAATAATAATAATAATAATAATAATAATATAATAATAATATAATAATAATAATAATAAATAATAATAATATAACACGGCACGCACGCATAGCGTGAAAAAAATTATAACCGAAGGGTTAGGACATTGACGAACACTATCCTAGTTTGTCATTTGAAATGAAAATTGTATTGAAAAAGTATAATGTAATAATAATAATTGGGGATTACTATTCGAAGTCCTTTTTACTGGAATCAAAAGTCCACATTTTGTGTGATACAACTTCCGTATTACCTTACACCCACTAACATAGCACCACCACAACACCATCTTGTAACCATGGCAGCCAACCCACGCCACCTTGTAACCATGGCACCACCCCGCGCCACTTGTAACCATGACAACCACCCCATCCCATGACAATTTAGGAACCACCACTTTGTAACCATGACAACAAACCTTCGTTTTTTTTACAGAAGCCACCAACGCCTCGCCCTAGGCGTTGGCACATGGACCAGACGCTTCCTAGGCGTCCACACCATGGTATGGACGCCTAGGCCAGCGTTGGTTGGCTTTCAAAGTCCAAAAAAAAGCCAACCAACGCCTGGCCTAGGCGTTGGCACCATGGCCCAGGCGTTGGTTGGCTTTCGAAGTCCAAAAAAATGCACGAAGTAACACAGAACGTTGATGATGGGTGGCTTCAGATGGTTGTTTTTGGTAGGC
>SNQN01007488.1:7169-20618 GCA_008642245.1 Bassia scoparia | reverse complement strand
TAAACATTATAATAAATGCATTCAAGTTGGGTCCAACATTGCTACTTATGCTATGGCTAATTGGCTATGCTCATTAAGTCACTTAGCCCGCGGTCTCTAGGCCGGCTTGCAATAGCGCCTGCTAAGCTGCTAGTCCTGTACTTTTATAAGGTCGGTCTAGTGGGGGTCGGGGGCGATTGATTTAACTGAATTTTTCACACCTTATGTTATTTTTTGTCTTTATCTATAACAACTGGCAAAATTTTAAAGGTATTTTCTCCATACACCTCTAAGTTTTGACCTATTAATCATGTATCCCTGTGTTTTTGGAAATGCTGCGCGTGCCCATGAGGTTAGTACTATTAGTCAAAATGCCTTTACTACTAACGAAAGCTAACGATGTTATCCTAAGGGAGTTTAATTGGTTAATTCACATTTTAACATTTTTTTCTCTCTCTTCTATTATACCTCTTCGCCACCCCCACAAACCACCTTAGCCCCTTCCACTTGCCACATGCCACCCTCAATCCACGAACCGTTGCCGCCACCCTCACCCCACGATCCGCCGCAGCAACCCTCACCAAGGAACCGCCCCTACCACTCTACACCCCATCAAAAACCCCAATTGCCCCAATCGAAACCCCAATTGCCCCAATTGCAAACCCTAATCGAAAACCCCAATTCGTGAGCCACCACCAAGCGAGCCACCTTCAATTCGCAAAGCCTAAACTTTAATTTGATTCCGCCAACAATCTAACACCATATGAAATCAAAATCAGGTTTGTTCTTTTTTTGTTCGAATAATTTTGATTCGGTTTTTTTTGTTCGATTTTTGGTTCAATTTGGTTGTTTGCTTGCGAATTGGGCATTGGTGCAGCAAATAGGGGCGTTCGATTTTTTGTTCGAATCGTGCATTGATGGCAGGTGGTGTTGTGTGGTGCATTAATGGTTGCGCGTGCATTAGGTGGTGGTTGCTTGTTGTTGTTCGCTTAGGTGGTTGTGTTGGTGTTGCAAATTGGATGGTGGTTGGTTTGGGTGGCATGAATCGGCTAGTATTTGGGTTGGCAGTGGTGGTTGGCTTGTTGTGAAGTGGAGATGTGTGGTGGTGATGTTAAGGTGATTTTGCACTTCACCAACAAGTCAATCATCCAATATTGTTTTCAGTTCGCTAAGGGGATGCCCTCTGGTTACGTTATATGGATAACCTCGCTAACATAAATGGCTCCTAGTATACTAGACGAAGACTAAGGAAAGTGTTGTAACTTTGAAAATTAAGCTAGTGTGAGATAAAACTAAAGCTTAATTAGGACAAACAAGTTGAAAAGATACAAAATCCTTCTATTAAAATAATAACAATAGAGTTAGACTACAATTGCATTACAAGGAAGGATGATTACCTCAATGTTCACACAATCTAGAATAATGATGTGTAGATACCTACATTTGTCCCTAGCCCAAGTCGATACGTGATAAGACACCCCTAGCAACACACAAGCCAAAATCAAGAGAACCAAGGCCCTAACAAACCTTAAAAAGGTAAGTTTTCTCTACAGCTAGCACCACTTTCCACACTAAGCACTAGGGTTGAGCAAAACCGGGTACACAGTCATTTTGGCCGGAACCGGAACCAACCGGTTCCTGATATTTGGAACCGGTATCGAAATCGGTCGAGCCGATTCGAAATTTTTTGGAACTGGTTACCCTGTTAGTTTTTTTTTTAAAAAATAAAAATCTAAATATGCCATAGTTTTATTTAGCTTTGCAACTTTTCCCTGTATTATTCTATTTTCTGTTGGAATTTGGAGCAAAATCTCAACATTGGCTAATATAAATGGTGCTTAAGACTGCATTAGATTATTCCAGATGGTGTCATCGACTCGTCGTCGTAGGCGTGCTACTGGATTTACAAGCGTGGACTATTTTTAGGGGGCTTTTGGCCTAAGTTAAAACTAGGTTTTGTTAACCTAAAATTCATAACAGTTACCGGGTACTCGGTATCACCGGGTACGGTTCAACAATATTTATACCCGGAACTGGAACCGGAACCGGTACCGATCCAACCATTCCCGGTATCGGACCGGTCCCGGTATCGGACCGGGTACCTACTGTTCTGCTCATCCCTACTAAGCACCATTAAATGAGGTTAATTTCCAAATAATTTTAAGGAAAAATTGCCATTAACTACCCACATTTTGACACTTTTAGAAAAAACTACCCGGATTCCCAAAAATAAAAACAACTACCCACTTTTCCAAAATCTTTAGAATTCACTACCCACTCCGGTTTTCTGATGGAAGGAAAACCACTCAAGGATGTGGGCCCACCTTATATTCTATTTCAACCCTTTTTAAACCACGATTTTCCTCCTTTGTTATCCCCTATTTGATTCCCAGTTACTCCACTCACTTAACCACCAAATTCCCAACTTCAATCCGTTGTGCAATGGCCTCCTCTTCTTCTTTAACCTATCGTACATCAAAATCATCACAACCCAAAAAAAGAATTTGGAAAGAAGGTGAATTTCCTGCATTTCAGAGAATTGAATTCCTGGTTTCCCAAGCAAAAAAAACCCAAATTAGGAATGTTAAGAAGAAGCTTGATTGTTAAGGCTAAAGCTAAAGCTTGGTTAACACTGTTATAAAGTCTTTCTGACTATCTTTAAGAAACAATGGCTTCAAGCTTATGTTTTTTAAAAATTTTCTCTTCCATTTCCTGTTGCTTATGTTCCTTTGAATTCTAGGGTTGTTGTCTAATCGAAATTAGGGTTTTTTTGGGGAAATTTTCTGTTCTCTTTTTTTCTTTTCGCAAGCTCACCTCTCATGCCGGACCTCCTCTTTGATGCTCATCTTCAATCTGAGCTTTCCCCAATTTTTGTTTTCATTTTGGTTTGGAAACCCAATTTTTGGAACCAAAAATCCAATTTCAGCGATTGAGGGAGAGGATGCGTTCGTGCGGCGGGTGTGAGGCGGTTGTGTGGTGGGGCTGCTTGGTGGTGTGGTGGTGGTCATGGAGGAGAGAGGAGAAAGAAAAGAGATCGAAATTCAGAGAGAGAGGGTGTTAAATGGAGGACAAAGGGTGAAGTAGATTTGAGGAGAGAGATGGAAGATGATGATTAGAGAGAGTGATGAAGATGATGATCAGAGATAGAAGAAGATGATGAGTAAGAAAGAGAATGAACAGCAAATTCAGCTTTGAAAGCGAAAGAAGAAAACCAGAAAAAGATGATAACCCAGTTTTGAAACAAAGAAACGAATTTAATAGACTAAAACTTTTGATGAAAATGAGAGAGAAAAATAAGATTACAATTGAGATTAGAAGCTTGGATTGATAAACACTAAATCAAGATGAAAGAAAAAGCTCAAATTTTGTTTTTTTTACTCGATGAATATGGATGAAGGAAGAGGAAGAGTAATGAGGGTGTATAATTGAAGAGGAAAATCAAGCATCTGGGCCACAAAGGGAAGAAATAGACTGTGAAATGATATCAGGTGGGCCCCACATCCCTGAGTGGTTTTCCTTCCATCAGAAAACCGGAGTGGTAGTGAATTCTAAAGGTTTTGGGAAAAGTGGGTATTGTTTTTATTTTGGTTATTATTATATGTTGAACAAACTAATCAAAGCTTGATGATGTGTGCTCACCAGAAAATTCCTGTTTGATCAAGTAAATAACATACCGAATAATCCCCGTGCTCAACCGCATAATCCTTCCCTCTTCTCTTCTTCCTCGCAATCTTTGTCTCCTCAATTTCTTCTCATTGATCTGCGATGTTCTTGCATGATTGCTTTCTTCAATATCTTACACTACTATAAATCCCATTCCTCTCCTTTTCTTCTTTCAGGTTTGTCTTGATCTTCTCATCTGGTTCTCTTTTACGTGGAGTGTGCATTCATCCTTTTCAATCTTTTATTTTTAACTTAACTTATTCGACTACATCACATTACCAATTTAAGCTATTCTGCCATCATCTCTTTTCATCAATCATGTCTAAATAAGAAAATTCGCATAATTCTAACCGAATATCCTCTCATAACTCATTACCATTTTAGGTGYCATCTTTTTCCGATTTGTCTTCACTTTGCCTGATTTCGCATTTTGGGTTTCTTATATTTTCTGGGGTATTTTCATCATTCTCATWTTGAATCCCAGATGTGTGAATTGTTTCAACTGTAATCTGAATTGTGTTTTTGATTAATGTTGTTGGGGTTTCCTTAAGATGAGCTGRAAGTCAGATTACTCTGAAAAATCTGTCAAAATTTCATTGATAGTTTCAGGAAGTTGCATAGTTTGAAGGGTAGTTTCAATTGAGAATACTGTTTATCATATGATCTTTTTCTACAGATGAAATAATCTCTCTCTCTCTCTCTCTCCCTCTCTCTCTCTCTCTATATATATATATATATGTATATATATATACATATATATTTTTTATAAAGGATCACAACTTTGTAAGGTTGGTTTGTTAATTTGGTGGTGGTTTGGAAGTGCTAATTCGGTGATTTTGTTGTTGAWACTTGCCAGTTTTAATATGGGTGCAATTTGAACCAATATTACTGATTTGTTGATCAAYAAGGTGCACATTTTTTTAGTGGTACATCATTTGGGATCTCTGAATAGTAAGTGAATCCAAAAAGCTGTGATCTGAGTTGGGGTTGGGAGTTCAATTGAAAGTATGTTTGCTGTGGGGAGAATAGGAAGTTACATTAGCCGAGGGGTTATCACAGTCTCTGGTCCATTTCATCCCTTTGGTGGTGCAGTAGATATAATTGTGGTTGAGCAGCAAGATGGTAGTTATAAATCAACCCCATGGTATGTTCGATTTGGGAAGTTTCAAGGTGTGTTGAAAGCAACGGAGAGAGTAGTCAGTATAAATGTTAATGGGGTTGATGCSAATTTCCACATGTATTTGGATCGTCAGGGGGAAGCATTTTTTATTAGAGAGGTTGATGTTGCAGAAGGGGAATCAGAATCATATCCATCCTCTGCTGATGAGATGGAAATGAAGTCTGATGTTTGGAGAACACAAAAGTCTATGAGTTGCAACTATGAGGTTAACAGGACAAATATGGTTTCCGAGTTAGAAGGAAGTAACAAAAAGAATTTGACAAGGACTAATAGTCGCCGGGAAAAGATATTTGGCCTTCCTTTTGGCAGACGATCCATGAAGGAAAATGGGTTCCAGAACAGAGAGGCCAGTGCTGCACTGGATAACGCTTGCTCTTTAGAGCGTGCTGAAATTGCTGCAGATTTATTGGAAGTAAGGTGGTCAACCAATCTTTGTACTGGTCAAAACCTGAATTCTAGTGCTTCCGGTCAAGCGAAGGTGAATTCTTCTGTACCTAGTAATGAGAAAACCAATACTCAACTCTCTTGTTCGATTAACCCGGATAAGTGTATCGAGTTTACACTTGAGAAAGCATACATGGAAGCTGATTCTGATGGAGTTGATAATAGCTGTACTAATCATGACCAAACTGCTCCGTGTGGAATCTCAGAGGTTTCACAGCTAGTGGAAAGTGTAAAAAATGAAATTCGTGCTTCCTCTGTCGAAGCTCCCCTTCATACTACATATGATATGTCGGAAAACATTGCCACAGTTAATGGAAAGGAGGAGACAATATCAAATCCTTCTGATGTTAATCTTGAAGAAGAGCTTGGTACCACACAGTGTAGCATAGTTGAAGGATTAACAGGGGACAACATTGTGAAGAAAGGCATTGTTGAAGGAATTCATTTGGAGGACTTTAGTCATTCCACCACAGTTGAGAATAGTGACAGATTAACTGGCTTGCTGGACAAGTCGAGCTCAGGGAAACTTTCTGCTAGTACTAGTTACATGAACTCACTCCCTTTGGTTTCACAGAWGGAATGTTCTATTGCCAATGTGAGCAATTCCTCTCTTTCCTCAAATGAGCAAAATCATATTAGAGATTCTTCCCACGAYAGTAGTAATAAAGTCAAGCCTTCTCATTTGTCAAAAGAGGAACAATTTGATTTTAGCGATCTTGRTGATTCCGAAGTGGAGAAAGTGGAACATACTCGGACCCCATCATCAGGGAGTGAAGAATGCCTTTCACAGGGTTCATTAGAAAGTGGTGAAGTTGCAGATAAAACCATCTTGAGTGTTTTGCATCAAGGGACAGGCAAGCCTACTCAAGATGATCCACTGATTGATCACCCAAGTCTTGAAATGAACTTAAATAGAGTATCTAGTCCTATGAGCATCTCAAAGCATCATAACAATGCTGATGAGGAGGCCTTGGTAGCAGGGGCAGAATCMTTACCTAACATGCTGTTCAATAGAGATAATTTACCAAATAATGTGTCTCAGCCCCTTGGTCATTCCTTGGATTCAACACTTGATGTTTTGAAGATGGTTAGTAATGATGTTCCAGTCAATTCCAGCTTAAGTGCAGGGGGGCCTCAAGTGGATCATTCCAAGTTCACAACTGATGGCTCTCAGATTTCCCTGGATATTAGAAAGATCATTTCTGATCCTGCAGTGGGTAAGAGAATTGATCTTTCATTATTGTTATACTGCTTATGTCAGAATGGGAACCTTATAGCTGTTATAGTGTTATTGTGATGAAAATTTTAATATGCTAGACTTTAGTTGTAAGTCACTTGATTTGCATATGGCTTTCTGATGAGTGCCACTTTTGTGATCGAGTATTTTATCCTAAATTTATGGTACTTGTATTCTCCAATGGTCATCGTGATGCCTGTTCTGCAGCATGTACCTTTTCTGAGTTCCCAATCCTTATATTATAACTATTTAGGTGTGATTTTTYSKTTTTTTTATTTCTTTTCAAACTGATGTTTAGCCGTTTAGGTGTGATTTAAAAAAATAATAATTAAGATATATGCATGTGAAATGGTCAACTGCAAAAAATTACGTTTTAGGTTTGAACATTTTGAAAATCATCTGAATCCTTTTGTTTTTGCAGAGGTATCTCTTTGCAGACACTTGTTATGTGAAGGAATGGGCTATGAAGCTGCTGCTCATGCTTTCGACAGTGAAAAATTGGATATTGACAAATTTTTATCTCTTGGTCCTGAAATTTTGGGCAATGATAAGCTTGTTGTTAGAATCGGTGGTCTTTACTTTCCCTGGGATGCGGCAATGCCTATTGCTTCAGCTATAGGTTCACAGGGAAGAGTACAAATTCTCGAACCAAAAGGCATGATTGCTGTTGGTCAAGTTGATAACTATAATTCTGAAGGAGTCACACAGAAGTCTATAAATTCCCAGAGTGGTTCTTGGAAATTATGGCCATTTTCAATTAAAAGAACAAATAGTACACAAAGCAGAAGTTCTAGCACTGAAACTGCTAYTGAGGGTCCCAAGGATATGACTGGAATTAATGGGGCAGTGGTTCCCAAGTTAGCAAAAAAGAAGCTACGGACAAAGATGCCAACTTCTGAGCAACTTGCATCCCTAAATTTAAAGGAAGGGAAGAATATTGTAACTTTTACATTCTCAACTGCAATGCTTGGAGAACAAAAGGTTATCGTAATTGATTCTGATTAATGAATATACGCGTTTTGCTTGCTGATGTTCTTTTATTTTCCACCAATATGGCTARGTTTGTTCTTAATCTAACTTGTGTATTGTTATGTAACAGGTAGATGCAAGAATATTTTTGTGGAAATGGAATGCACGGATTGTGATTTCAGATGTTGATGGGACGATTACCAAGTAAGAATTGATTTAACTCAAATGCTATCACATGCATTAAATTTATTTCTATCAGCATTATTTATTTAAATTTATTGCTTAATTTGAAAGTATTGTGCTCTGGAAACTATATAATAGAATTTGTGAACTTTTTGAGATAATGTATTTCCTTTGCTATTATCA
Organism: Bassia scoparia; assembly: GCA_008642245.1. Lineage (NCBI taxonomy): Eukaryota > Viridiplantae > Streptophyta > Magnoliopsida > Caryophyllales > Amaranthaceae > Bassia > Bassia scoparia. Next base: position 12,780 of record SNQN01007488.1, on the reverse strand, counting down.
ATTTATTTTATGTGTAATATGCATGTCCTCTCCCTAGGTCTTCTAAATGCAGCCTTCATGGTTTCTCTTGATATTCTTTAGAATAATTTATGCATTTAGTTATCTGCTTGTTTTATCATTTAGATAATGTSATTCCAGTCATTCCACCACCACCCTACATATCAAGTTTGGAAACTTACTTTAATGACTGTATAAATTTTATTCGGCTTTATATTCCACACATATCTTTAATTTATTTGAAATATGTATACCTTGTATTTTCGTATCTCAATTTTTCTGGTAAATTTCTTCATTCCCAAAATTTCTTTTCTGTCATCAGAACTAGGTAAAGAAGGCAATGTTCTTTGTGGGACTTTGGCTGCTTGCTTTACTTGCCTCTTCTCCTATGATTTTGCTTTTATGTATCTATTTTTGATATAGTTACTATAGTATCTTAGTTGCATCCGTCTCCATGTGGTTAGTAACCTATTGCTGATTTTGCTACTAATACCTTTGTTTTTCAATTCTTTTATGATGCTTAACTTTCATAGAGATGTAAAGAAATGTAAAAGAACCTTTGGGAATACCTTGTGAGGTGTAAGATTGCATACATGATAGAACATTCCCAGCTGTAACATACGCGAAATTTATAGTATGAATTATYGGCTGGTAATCTTCGTCATAAAATTGTTTTTATAGTTTTGGCTAAATATAGGTCTGTCCTGAATTATGGAAAATATGAACCACTTCTAGATGTTAGCATCCAGCTGCTTTTACTTAAGTTTTATATTATTCATTTCTTTATTTTCAGCCTATTAAGTAATTGCAAGAAAGAATTAGTTCTTATAAGTACTAATAAGGTCTAATGTTCTGTTCATTCAGAAATAAATATCCCCTAGATTGATAATAAGTTCACATAGGCAATACTAAGTTCACATAAGAAAAAATAATTTGAAACATGTAGGTCTTGTTTGATTCCTTTTGTTGAGTACTATAAGTAAATTTTTGTTTTTTAATTTTTTATGATACATAATTATATACTAATAAAAGAATATGTGCATTGGCAGCATGTGGAAGGGAAATGTATCAATTGTTTTGAAAGTTGGGAATAATAATTTTAGGTAATTTAAAATTCGGTCAGATTAAAAGATTTAAGCTGGAAAAAACACACCATACATTCATTCAATTAATCAATCAAAGTCTTAATCCCATAAGTGAGGTTGGCTACACGCTACATTGTTAATGTAAATTAAAGTTCATCCTATTGATATAATCCCGTAAGTTACAATGATATAAGCTGGAGGAAACACACCCTACATTCAATCAATCAAATTCTTAATCCCATAATTGAGGTTGGCTGCACCCTATATTGTTAATCTAATTAAAGTTTACTGGTTCATCCTATTGATATAATCTTACATTGATTTACAAAGCTGMATCTTTGATATTGCATCAACGGTAGACTGACCGACTTGAATCTAAGTTACAAGTAGCAGTGTAGCACCAAAATGTCACCATGCTCCTGCCCTCCACCACCACCACACATGCCTCCAAAACATGTGTCAATGATATACACAAAAAATAAAACTATACCAAAATGGAAAATGTAACACATATTTCATTTCATTCTGACCAGCATATTACCACTTAACATGACTACATACAATCTTACTTTGATGTCTCCACATTTCCAGTACCAGTACGGACCATTTCAGTACGACATAGCTTATCAAAACCAATACCCGTAACTTTTTGCACAGATACACACACACACGCACGCATGTCTGATACTGCATAAATTGTAGAGTGACTTGCACACATGTGTCTGATATTGCATCAATTGTACAGTGACTTGAACCTTACTTACAAGTGGCTCCATAAGGCCAGCCCCCTCTACACACACACTCACACACACTCGTAAATGGAATACTCCTTCTAGTCCTGTATTTTTGCTACCATTTCCATGTTTAGATGTCCCTTAAAGATTGCTACATTTCCACAAAAGGCATGTGGGGGCTACTTTTATTCTCACGTTCCCCTACCCCTCTACCCACGAGCCATACCAAAGAAGCATAAAAAAGTGCAAAAAGATGATGCGAAAAATAAGGGACGGAAGGAGTGAAATTGTGTTGGCATCTGAAGCTGTGCTGATGAATTCTAATCTAAATAATTATCATTATTAGGCATATGTAACTCAATTTATTGGACGTTTACTGTACAGATCTGATGTTCTTGGACAGTTCATGCCTCTGATGGGAATGGATTGGTCACAGACTGGTGTAGCTCATCTCTTTTCAGCCATTAAGGTTTGTTATACAACAATTTGGGCTGATTGTATTAAGTTATGCAAATAACCAATTYAAAGAAAATCTTCTCCCTATTTAATTATTTATAATTATTGCAGGAAAACGGTTATCAATTGCTTTTCCTTAGTGCTCGCTCCATATCACAAGCCTATAACACTCGACAATTCTTAATGAATCTTAAACAGGTGATCACCGACAGATTTCAATATCTCTATCAATTGATATAAGTTTCGTTCCTTCCCAAATTAAAACTTTATTTAATTTTTTACAGGATGGGAAAGCATTGCCGGAGGGTCCTGTCTTAATCTCCCCTGATGGCCTTTTTCCTTCTTTGTATCGAGAAGGTTGGTTTCCACTTTGACATGGATAGATATACTCCTTAATTACCTGGGCTCGGATAAAGTGTCCAATTGGACATGGGTGTACAAGTATTGGACTCGCCCATTTCCTTGAAAAAGTCGAGTTTTAGTTAAAAATCCAAGTGTCGTTGTACAATATGTGTCATGTCGACACGGACACGTCAAGTAAATGAAAGAGTCCGGGTAACATAGATTTACTCTATATTCTTGAAACGGGATGTTGTTTTTGAGTTTTTATCTTATTTAAGTTATTTTTTAAGGCAAGTTATCTATTTTTTGTTGATTRAAGAAAATATTTTAATGATAGAAACACATAACAGTAATTATTACACATGTAAGGATGTATTCTATTCACTTTATTGTTTTCTGAACTATCTCGTAAAAACTTTCTGAACTATTCTTGATGAAACATAAGTTCTACTCCATGTATTGCAGATGCAAATGCAATGTCTGACATTTTTGTTTATGGATTAATTGTATGTGAGAATTTATGCTTTATATCTGATTTTTGCATATTTCTTTTATTGTTCAGTGATAAGAAGAGCCCCTCACGAATTCAAGATTGCATGCTTGGAGGTTAGTCCTTTTTTATCATTTCAAAAATATACCAGTTAATTAGTGCATCTAATATTTTAATTTCTCTGACATAGAAAATATTGCATATGAATACTATGTTTAGTATGCAATTTTTTTGCAGTGATGTGTATACATGTATAAGCCTCATATTCGATCCCTTTTAAAATTTCTATTTAACTTATTTTAACTTGCATAGAATTTATTGTGGTTTTAGATTTGACAACTTTTATCTGAATTTTATAAATTTGGTGGTTAACTGAACTTGTTTTAGTGCAACTTTTATGTGGCAACAAAGAACAAGCTATACTATTGCTTTTGGATTTGAGTCATTGACTAAGTTTTCAGTTGAGTTGTTAAACAAATAATCAGATTTGAGGCAAGTCATACTTTCTATCGGACTGTCTTATTGTGAGCAAGACCTCAGCTCCTTTGGCTTTGTTATTAGCTGGATCTGTTGTGGCGGATGTATGTAATAACTGTAATTTATATGTTATGGGATATCTTGATTATGATTTTTCCATGGTGGCTTTACACTTTTACAGGATGTTAAGGTGCTTTTTTTCTCCGATCACAATCATTTTATGCGGGTTTCGAATAGGGATACAGATGAGTTAAGTTATGTCAAAATGGGAATCCTAAAGGAGATATTACCATCAACTTAAGTGTATACTTGCCATTTTTCGTACATTGTATTATTGATGAATATTGGTTCTTATGTCATTTTTATGATTTTTTGAATATTGACAGAGTCAGTAGTTGTTAATCGACGAGTGGACTCAAAATCTTAATACTTCACTTCCATGCTTCTTGTTGACGATTTTGATTCATGAAAGTTTTCCAACATCTATTGATTAAAGTGGTTGAATCAGTATCTTAGTGTTATGTTTTGACTCTAGTTATCATTTACACAGCAGAAAGTATTAAGATCTATCCTAAGGGTCGAATCTAGCTTTTTGGTAAATGGTGGAATACTTTTACTTAGCTTGTCCATATATGTTTTTTATAATTACAATATTTTTACTCAGTCATATCGAATGCTTTTCATCTGCCCAAATTTCATGAATCATGTTTTAACAGTTAAATTTTACATGTTTCTTACTGTTAATTAGCGTTAATTTGCCACATTCTAAATTTTTTTAAAAAGTGAATATTTCACTTTATATAGTAGCATTCTTGTGATAAATACTTTTCACCCATCCGCCCTAGGTAAAAGGACAAAAATGCCCTTTTAAGTGACCACACTATCCCAACCTAGTGTTGTACATTGTACCTATCACCCTCCGATGTGGCACAGCTTCCTCTAGAAATTTAAAAAGTTTCCCTTGAGAGAGCCACTATCCAAGAATATGTTTGTTTGAACAAAGAGATCCTTTTTGGTTAAGTACGGCTTCCAAAATTTGAAGGCTGGGTATTGCATTGTTCTTTTTCGTTTGATTCTTTTAACTATTTCTTTGTGTTTGTCCGTATATCCTATTTCAGGAGGATTACAATTCTTGGAACTTCTGGAGACTACCTCCTCCAGATGGCATCATGTGAAAGTTCTCCTGACCTTGAAAAACTGTATAGAGTCTGAATCAGGAAGATTGGTGCACGTTGCACCMACTGCTAAGGTCATTTTCCTATGCTCTTTTCTACATTTAATAGTCATGCTTAAAATTGCCTGTTTGGTCGGTTGATGATAATCAATGTGCAATATTGGATGGAAAGTCTTGTATGGAAGTCCATCCCTACGWATGTGTGTGCGTATTTTTGTATGTTTTGCCACTCCTTCATTCAATAGAATCTATGGAGTATCAATAAATGATYGAACATGTACACATGGAGTATTCATTATTGAGGGGGCAAAGTTGCGTTTCATGGATATTGACACGACACTTGAAGCTTTAAAGGGCATGTTTGGGATGGGGGGAACTAATTSAGGGATAATAAAGTTAAACTAAGGAGAATAAGGTGAGCTAAGATGGTGACAAACTGTCAAAAGAATTATGTAATGATTTTGTGATTAGAAGAGAGAAATAGAGAGAGAGAGAGAGAGAGAGAGAGAGAGAGAGAGAGAGATGAAAGGCTTGGGAGAAAATGGTGGTAAAAAGGAAAAAGGAAAAAATATATATTGAAAACTTCAACTAATCACAACCTAAGCTCCTAGGGGGAAGGAAAACCTTCTAGGAAGGACTCCCTAACTTACCCTAGGAATACAACCAARTAACCAACATAGGGAAAACSTAAAAAAGGACCTAATGACAAAGAATTGAACCATTCATAGTATTCCTATATTTCCCACCAATCATTTGTACRACTCTATTCTTTAGAGTGAAGTGACAATGCTATTTACATCAAAATGAACAGTTTGCCTAATGATAGTATTCCTATATTTCCACGCATAATAGACTC
>SNQN01007487.1:1367-33194 GCA_008642245.1 Bassia scoparia | reverse complement strand
TATTTGAAAACTTTTTTATGGCAAAAATTACCATATTACTCTCTTTTAACATCTTAATGTTAACATAATCTTCACATTTATCTTGGACATATCATAAGTTTTTTTTTCTCTTTCTTTATTTTTTTCCCTCTATTTTTAAAGGAATCACAACACTAATTTCTACACTAATTATTCATTACCTTATCTTAAAATTTTAGGGGTTTTAATTCATTTGTTGAAAATTTTCCGTTACGAAAGGGGAACTGGGGAAGTACTATATATTATATATGSGGTATATATATGCGGTATATATASTTACTCAATTACCAGCCTTATTAGTGCATGCTCTACACACAAAAATGCCACATCTCATCCGAAAACTSAAAAACCCTGATGGAACAGTTGCACGTCCAGCTGCAATGTTCCCCAGAGTCCCGGCTTCCACCACAGATCCCTCGTCACTTTCTCTTTCCAAAGACGTTCCTCTCATCAACTCTAACAACTCGGTGTCTGTTCGACTCTACTTACCCCGTGAAACACTCTCTCCTTCATCGGAGAACAGCAAGAAAAAGCTCCCTGTTGTAGTCTACGCTCACGGTGGTGGGTTTGCATTCAACAGCGTTGCGAACCCCAACTACCATGACTTTTGCTCCTACGCAGCCAGCCAGCTCGGTGCATTGGTAGTCTCGGTGGAGTACCGGCTCGCACCAGAGCACCGTCTTCCGGCTGCCTATGAGGATGCTTTGGAGGCCTTAGCATGGGTTAAAGATGCCAAGGATGGATGGATTAGTGAGTTTGGTGATTTGACTAATTGTGTTATGATGGGTGATAGCTCGGGGGCCAATATGGTCTACCATGCAGGATTAATGGTTGCAGCTAAGGCTGATGATTTCAAACCCTTGGTTATCAAGGGTTTGGTTATGGTCCAACCGTTTTTTAGCGGGTTGAATCTGACTGGGTCGGAGTTGCGGTTGATTGATGACCCGGTTTATCCCAATGAACTTATWGACATGTGTTGGGATTTTTGTTTACCAGTTGGGGCTAAAAAGGATCATGAGTACTGTGACCCGACTAAGGATGGCGGTTCGGGTATGTTGGATCGGTTTAGAGATTTGGGGTGGTGGGTTGCGGTTGTTAGCTGTGATGGTGACCCGCTTTATGATCGGAGTGTGAATCTGGTGAAATTGATGGAAAAGAAAAGGGTGAGTGTCAAAACTATGTTTCACAAAGGTGGTCAACATGGGATGTTTGTTGGCAACCCCTCTAAGTTTCAGGCAAATGAATTGTTGGATTTTGTAAAACGCCTTGTTTTCCCACAATCCTACAGAAAGGCTTCTAGACTCTTAAACAACCATCTTATATGGTGATGTATATATACAAACCTTTTTTTAAGGCATTTGATTATTGTATTGTTTACGATGCTAATAAAAAATAAATAAAAATGTTGATCGCATGGGTGGATCCGTTGATGTCAATCATGTCTCACGTATAGTTTGAGACACAATAGGTGCAATGCAACTTAATTAAAAAGTTGCTTATTACGGAGTAATATGCAAATGCAATAAATCAATAATAAAGTTATTAATCGTCGTGATGTGTCTGTGTCGTTTTCATGCTGTAACCACTTGAAGGGGTATAGGAGTGCAGATCTATCTAGCTCAAGCCCTACATCCATTATCATGCATCTTTGATTGTATTTCCATGTTGTATACTTTCTTCTAGAAGTTGGTATTTGATCTTATATGTGTATATTCACCATGCATCTTGATTGTACTATTTTCATTCACGTAGCAATAATACTTAATTTCCAAAACACAACGATCCAAATTCTTTCTTTTCTTCATTTTGTGTCATTAAAATGAGTTCAACTACTTCAAAGCTCGCTCATACATCATGGTACTAGATCCTAAATGATCCAATTCTGCTATTATCACAACACACTGATTGAAATAATGTTTTCTTCAAATCATTCATCTAAAGTTCTTGTGTCGATTCCTTCGATTATTCTTCATTTTATTAAAGATTGATCTACAAATTCATCTTCTTTTTGTTTCAGTCTGTTATGAAAACTACAAGGATTTTTTGTGCTTATACACCTTATAATTACAATTCTTTAAAAACTCCTACCTTTGATTTACGAATTCTTTAAAAATTCCACCACTTAACCATAATCGTTAACTAATCCGTTAAGTGTGGGCCCCACCGTTGTTTTCCTCATTAAATCCCCAATGCAATTGTCGATTCACTCCATTTCTTCATTCATAACATTCCTCAAAACTTCATTTTATCTCCCAATTTCCTTCATTTCTACTGGAATTCATCAGGTAATTGCTTTTTTTTTTTTTTTGCTTGGATGAATTGCACTGCATTATTAGTTTGATTCAGAGAATAACATCTAGGATTTTTAGACTTTTGTAATGTTCTTATTCCAAAAAATTCTTGCTTTATTGTTTAAATTCCAGATTTTCATGCTTTTGTTGTGTGATTTCATTCAATTTTTTGCATCGCTCAATGTTTCTAAAAAAAATTCAATTTTTTTCCCTTCAATTTTTTGATTTTTATTGTAAATGAAAGAAGTAAAATGAAGAAGCAACAATACCTCGATTCCTCGAATAACACAACAAATTTCTGATTGCTAATTGATTGCCTTCTTCTATTACTGATTGGCTGATTGATTGCCTCCTTCACTTTTTTGTTGTTCTTCCAAGTATAATTGAATAATTGATGAAATCAATTTGATTAAACCTAATAACTTAATAAGAGCTGTTGTTGTAAACTTGTACTCCGTAATAAAGTTTTATTGTTTATTTTCAATGTTAAGTGCTTGAAAGGATGAAAGAGAAATGACAATAAATTAAAAATTGAAATAAATGACAGAGGAGGAAGAAATGAAAAGGGAAAGTGAAGAAGTGAGGAAGAATGGCTGACTTGTGAAGTGAGGAAGAAACAGTTGGCCCACACTTAACGATTAGTTAACGATTATGGTTAATGTGGGAGTTTTAAAGAATTCGTAAATTAAAGGTGGGATTTTTTTTAAAAAAAAAAAAAAATCAAAGGTGGGAGTTTTTAAAAAATTATAAATAAAAGGTGTATAAGCACAACAAATCCAAATTACAAATGAGTCAGGAAAGATTCAAGAATTTGCCCTCGCAAAATAGAACAATTACACAAAACACGAGAATAAAAGAGACAAGTGTTTATGAAGAGATTTTGATTCCCTCCGATCCCCACAAAATATTATTATATTAATTGTATCCAACCTCACAATTATACAACCTTCAAATTTTGTCTAAAAAATCAATTTAGATTAAATTTAGCCTAAACATTTTATTTATAACCACCACCAAAAGTCATGTTTAAATAAAAGCTAAGACAAAAAACACAAATCCAATTAACTAAAGCGAGAGCGCAACCAAGAATTACTGAATTTAAACACAAATCCCAAATTTAATCAACCATGCATGGCTTCACCCAACCCCTAACTAAGAACTACTCACTCATTGATGAAACAAATTCAAAATTTTCAAATAAAACTGCAAACATGGTGAAGTAATAATGAACCTTAAATTAAACATACAAAAACAAGAACAACCTTTGGCTTGGATTGGGCAAAAATCAAAACAACAAGAGCAGAATAACCAAAACAACGCAGCAAAGAAGTTGATAAAAGCAGAAATACATGGAAATTGGCCTTCGATCTATAAAGTGCTCCAAAATATCTTGATATTGTCTCGAGAACAACAGTACACACAACCGTCAACCGCGGATAATGTGATAACAAGGAAAAATTTTGTCTACCAACCACCGGCTAATTACTTACCACAAACTAAAGAGAGTAATAAGTGATGATAGTGAAATACAACTCACTTTATTTAATAATTTTATAATATCTCTATTAGTAATGGTAGTCTACTGGGTGGGTAGATGTAGCCATGTCCTGTGCTATAGTCGTGTTGCTTTCTTCAATCTTCAATCAAATAGCTTCTTTTCTAAAATGCAGATACAATGGCCGCATGTGATGTGACACAATCATCAGTCTGCCTACACATTTTAAACATCATAACTTCACCCCACTTGTCTAGTTTAGACATATGACCTTCATTGCAAGCTAACGGAAAAATATTCATCACCAAGTAGCTAGAATCATACAAAAAATAAATTAGAGAGAAAGATATGGCTTCTTAATACAGACATGTACACAAACTGCAATATGTGCCCAAAATGCCTAATTGATGCACAAAGGAAGAGGAAAACCCGTGATTTGGAGCATAAAAATGATATACTTGTATATGAATAATTATTCTCATGCAAAACTAACTAATAAAACCATTCAAATATAAATTAGATGCTATAAGAAAACACGAGTATGAAACTCACACACAACAACTATAATCAAAATCAATTGAACACCACAAATTTTACACAAAAGATTAAAAAGGTTAAAATCGTGCTAGATAATGCACCTTAATGAAGAATTAGAGTGGAACATAACTAAAAACAAGTACACTACCTAAAGTGGGTTCAAAACCCACTTTTCACTATGAGTCAATTTTTTTTTTGAGTTTTCTCATAAATACCCCTGAGGTTTAGTCTTTTCTAAGGTGTATTCAGCTTCTTAGAACCTCCCATTTGTACCCCTCAATTTAGATGTTCAATCAGTATACCCCTCACTATCCGTAACTTAAATATAAAAAAAATAAAAACAAAGCCCCAAAACTCAGCTCTCTACCACCCTAACCGACCATCTCAACCCAACTAGGTAGTCACCACCGCATCTGACCTCCCACCCGCCGCCTCTATCTGTCGATCACCTGTCGTCTCTAACATTCACACCACCTGTCGCCTTTTAACCTTCGCACCCACCGCCTCAGACCTCCGGGACCACCCTAGCTTTCCCACCACCACAATTTTGAACCACCCTCCCTGAAATTTGAACTACTCAAATTGAACCAACCTATCCACCCTACCGTAACATTCAAATCCATCCTCAAATTTACCACTCTATCTCGCTCTCTCTTGATTCATGGATTGGGGGTTCATCGTTTTCTTGTGGTGGTTTGTGAGTTAGAGAGGTTTGTGGGATGATGTTTTGTGAGTTAGAAGCATTTGTGGGGTGGTATTTTCGTGGGTTGCAGGGGTGATGGCAGATTTGTTTGTTCTTTCATGTTGTGTGCAAGTAAGTGAGGGTATGGGTCAAGGTAATTAGGGTAGTGGTGGTGGTGGTGTAGTGCAACTGAGTGATGTGCATGAGTGGAGGTGGTGCAAATGGTTATGGTGGGTGGTGTGAGTAGATTACGGGACTAATTAACAGGTTGTTAACGAGTGTTAACGGAGGATTAGTGTTAGGTTATGGCTGATAAATTTGCGATTTTAAGGTACAAATGGAAGGGTTTTAAAAAACTGGATACACATTAGAAAAGCTAACCTTAGGGTATATCTAAGAAAATCCCTTTTTTTTTAATATTTCCATGCCAAAATCAAATCACCTGGGATGAGATTGATGCTGTGCAAATCGAAGGTTACGTAGGTGCGACAATTGCACTACAATTTACACAATATATCGTAAAGAAAGACATGAGCTCAAATTGATTCAGTTTCTAATTTGAAGCTGAATTCTAAATATCATCAAGTCCGAACTAATATCTTATGATGCAACCATTGCCTACTACTCCAATGACATACAAATTGATCATGTAAGAAGAAATAAAAGGCAATGGAAGGTGACCGGATTTTTGGTAATTGGAACACAAGTTGAATAATGGCTTTCTATGTTGAGAACAAGAAGACTGATAAATCCTACAGTTTAAAACTGCACCAAATCAGGTTTCACAAATTTCACATAAGGCCCCGATCCTACTAGAAGCAAAATAATATTGGAAACAAAGATCTACATCATCGTTCTTCTATTATCACGTACTGCACCATCTTACTTCTGTGATGGATGGAGAGTTGCTTCAAGCTTCAATTCATGGATACCACCAAACTCTAACAAGTTCGGAGGATCTAAGCATGAAGATACCTGCATTGCTCAAGGAGATTCAGATGAGAATTGAATAATGCTGAATATGAGGTTACAAAATCTACATGGAGTTTATTTGAGTGATGACAATCTCTTGATTGAACTATCTTATCATATTTATTCTGTTTATGTGTTCTTAGCACATACAAGTTGACAGATATCAGTAGAAACAACACAAAGACTTGTTCGAGGAATTGAATCAAGTTGAACTCTTGAAAAATTGCATAAAGACTTTGTGTATATATATATATATATATATATATTGTAATAGTTTTTAGGTTTTCATGTAAAAGTAATACTCCCTCCGTCATTAAATAAATTCAACATTTGCGGCTTTTACATGCTTATTAAGGAAGCTATTTAATAGCGTAAACAAATAAATTAATCAAAATGATTTTTAGACTATAATCTATCAATCCCATTCTTGCTTGTCTTAAAATCATTTTGATTAATTTGTTTGTTTATCCTATGAAATTGCTTCCTTTAAAAGCGTGCAAAAAAATATTGAATTTATTCAATTACGGAGGGAGTATAAGGGTTAGATTTGCATCATAAAGGTACAAAAGAGAAAAAAAATGTAGTTAAAGATGATAAGGAATCTTAATTTGATAGCATGCACAACTACGCAAACATTGCATGACTGGAACCAGTATGAGAATGTAATAGAACCAGTCATATTGAAAGTTTGATAGCACTCAAGAGGGGGGTTGAATTGATCGAGTGATTAAGTACTCGTTACAACTTTTTCGTATTTTTTGATTAAGGGATCTGAGGAACAAGTTGGGTTGGTTCTTGATGCAGGGGAATGAAACTTAAAGTAACAAGGAAAACACCAGATTTAACGAGGTTCAATCATCTTTGGCCTACGTARTCTTATCCTATGTTTTCCTTTTAATATACTCCGAAGAATAACAATACACACTCCCCAACTGTTTCCTTACTCCGATAACCAGTTCACCCTGCACTCTACTCRGAGTGTGCTCTCAAGTCTACCCTAGTAAGCACTTGTATTTTAACTCACWAACACTTACCCAATCTTCAACCCCTTTGTTGAGGATTTTGACAAATCAAACTCTCTTTTATCTCACTTCTTAATAAATATATTACAGAAAATCTATTTTACTCTAATTAAGTGCTTTTACGTATCACTCGTGTGAAGAACTTGTGTTTTAGTATCTTTTTCAAAAGATTATGCGTCAGAGACGTGCGAATTGAAGAATGTGTAAATTTTAGGTCATATATATAAGGGAATTCCATAAACCTAGTTTCTAAAATCCTTTGAATAATATTCTCAAGATTTTAGGAAAGTATTTTATTTTATCTCTTTCTCGATTATACTCAAGATCAAGATAAAATAAATACTCCTGAGTTTATGGAAACGCTAAAATATTAATGATTCTTACCTTGCTGCATTGTTTACATAATCATTTTAAGTTAGAAAAATATTTGGAAATTCTCAATGGAGTTGAGGTTTCATGGAATCCCATGGTAGTGTAGAGGTTTTATTTATTCCCAATGGTAATGTTGAAGTAATTAGGATTCCCAACCGTGATGTTAATTAGTATTTTGACGTTAAATGGGGGTGGGGTTTACTTTAATTTAAGTCTTCGATTCTCAACCAACCCTCACATTTCTCTCTCTCTCCCCCTCATTTTCTCTCCTCATTCACCTCCACACCATACCTCCACTACCATTATTCCTCCTTTCTTAAGCAAACATTATATCACTAGGGCTGATTATCGCACGAACGAGACCGAACCTATAGGGCTCAGCTCGGCTCGTTAGCTAACGAGCCAGACCACCTTAGCACGACTCATGTTCGTTAGTGTCTAGATCGGCTCGAGTTCGGCTCGATAGCTCGACTCGATAGATTGGCTTGTAGCTCAGTTCGAGGCTCGGTTCGATTAGAGGCTCATTTATAGTTAGAATTACAATTATACCTGTTTTTCGTAGCATTTAAAACCTATTTTACACACAATATTTCACAATGACCACAAACACAATTGTCTTGGGCTCATATTCAATCATCCATACGAATCATATTCACCAATTGCAAACCTAACAATTCATACGACTTTAAGTTCTAAAAACTACAAATTTCAAAGTTCAAAGTTTCAAAGTTACATATTTAAACAAAGTTCCACATTCAAACCAAGCTTCAAACTAATAAATTTATACAAAGTTCCACCACTACAAGTGACATCAAACTAAACAGCAATAACCACTTTTAATCCATAGGAAGCCAAATGTCCTTGGGTGTAGCTTCCTTGTCCTAAATACATAAACAAATATAGAAAAAGTTAGAAAATATATAAGAATTAAACAAAATATTACTCAAATATATAAAGTAGTAGAAGCAATATAAACATTAAAATAAAAAAACATATATAACATACAAAACAAGAAAACAGAATATAGAACATTGAAATACATAAAACATATTAAACAGCATATACATAAACAAATAAAAAAACAGCAATTAAACATTAGAAAACAGCAATAAACTTTAAAAATTGATCTAACATACGAAAAACAGAAAACAGAATATAGAACATTGAATAATAATACATATTAAACAGCATATAACATAAAACATAAAAACAGCAATATAAGCATAAAAAAACAGCAATATAATATAAAAAAATAGATCTAACATACAAAACACAAAGAAAAAACAGAAATATAGAACATTGAATAACGACAATAACACAAATTAAAATAACTTCATACATGAAAAATCAATCTACATATCAATCTAACAAGTAACAACATTAAAAAAATAACGAACTAAAAGAACAATAAATAATACAATCTAACTTGCTACTTTATGGATCTCTAATAATCAAACTATCTGTAAAAAAAAAACAAACTAAAGAAATAAATAAATAAACGAATTAATGAAAATTCGAACCAACCTTTGGTGATGCAACGTCACCATAAATCGCCGCCGCCGAGTCTCCCTGAAGCGTTGCGCCGCCGCTGCGCCGATCTCCCTTGAAGTATCCGAGCCGCGCGCTTTGTTTTCGTTTTAGGGTTTTTGTCGTTTGAGTGAAAAAGGTGAATGTCTGAGAGTGGGAATGTGAGAATGTCGATTTCTTTCTTTGGTTAATGTAAAATAATGAATGTCGTTTGACTCATTTACTGGTTTGAGTATTTTTTTGGTTTCTTTAATCTTTTAAATTTCAATTTTTGTTTCCTTATTTACTTGCATTTCCCTTTTTGCCTTTTATTATTTATTTTTATAATATTAATCTATATTAATATAAAGTTAGGCTAAAAGTATTAGAATTTAGTACTAGACTTAATATCAAAATTTTAAAAAAAAATGACTTATAAAATAATTTTTAATTAAAATTATTTTTTATAAAAAAAAGTTAACGAGAGCCTGTTCCAGACTTTCAAGCCGAGCCTTGTGTAGTTCAGTCTGTTCGTTTAACTTTCGAGCCGAGCTCCAACGAAACCGAGCTTTGACCGAGCCGAGCCCGACTGTTCTCGAACAGGTCAGGCCAATTCTCGCCCTAGTCATCACCATTTACTCAATCGATCATCATTTAATGCAATGGATGATTAACAACAAAACCATCATGCAAAACCCTTTAAAAAACAGTGAATTAGCTTCATCCATAACATCAACATGACATACATCCTCAAAAGATTATCCATGACAATTCATCATCTTCAAACCCAAATTTCACCAATTGGGCTGAACCTGCTTACCCAAATTCAAATTCTTGATTCCCGATGATTTCAGCACAGATGGGAAAGTAAACTTGTTTAGCGATACAACTTATACGCAATCAAAAAAAGGTGAAAATTGATAGTGCCTCATTGGGTCATCTTCAAAATCAGTAATTGCTCTGATAATTGTGTTGTGTGAGAATATATTTGCTTTCATTGGTTCCATAAAAGAGAAGACTTGCGTAATCGAGGTCGCGAAGAGTCAGAGTAGAGCAACTATTTATGTCACTGAAATAATGGGGTCGTGAATTCTGGCAGTCTTATTTAATTGGAGTGAATTTGTTTGAATTGTATGATTGATTTGCAGTTTGAGATATAAAAAAATTAGGAGAATAGCAGTAATGGTGACATAGTTAGGAGATTTGAAGGTGTTGATGTTCATAGTTGCTCAAACTCATTGGACGTAACAAGTGTAAAAAGTACTATAAATATGCACAATTGTAGAAGTTGCTGCTGTAAAATTTATCTAATGATGGGGTGAATATGGTGGTGAAAGCAGTGGTGGAGGGGAGAAATGAGGGGGAGAGGAGAGAGAAAATGGTAAGGGTTAGGTTAAGGAATTCGGAGCACTTAATTGCCAAAACCCCCGTTAACGGCAAATACCAATTAACAACACGGCTGGAAATCCTAACAAACTTCAAACATTACCATTGGGAATAAAGAACTCGACATTACACTGGAATTCCATGAAACTCAACCTACCATTGGAATTTCCCAAAATATTTTTGTGAAAATCTTTTTCAAGCTGTGCAATAGCAAACTTCCTCAACAGTGAACCTAGTTCCTTACCTAGTTCCCTGTTTTTTAGTATGTTATAATTTTGTACAAACATGTTCTTGGATTCACTACACTCAATCACACTTTAACAATTATAATGCTCAATACACAAAGTTCACGCTACATAGCATTTTAATGAAGATTATAATAAAACATATAAATACGTACAAAGCTCTTTTTTTCATGTAACTTCATAGTTCAGGCTTTTTTGAATTATATTACATCCAATGTGATCAACTCTTCTTTCTTCGATGTCTTCGAAAAGGCTTCCTTGCACCAACTCTTGGACTCAACTCCTTTGCTGCACATGTAATAAGGTTAATGTATAGCAAAGTAGTATATAATTGTTTTCAGCATAATAGTCGAGGGAACAGTTCATGTTGATTCCCAACCAGCACATGGAACTTGATAGAATCAACCATTCCCTGCATACAGACAAGTTTGTTCAACATACATCACAAATAAGTAATAACTTGTTTGGGGAGACAGTGTACCAATATAGKTGGTTATTAACTAAGTATTTTCACATTTGCATCAACCTYTTTCGTGTAGAAAWMTWAGTCATCATTCATAAACAAGGGACTCAGCACATGTAATGTGTGTTTTTGAGATACAAAATAATGAGAGTAAACTAAAATTTAAAAAAAATGAAAATATAAAAGCTAAGGGCTTCTTGGATAGCAGGGGATGGTGTGTATGATGCTAAGAGGTTGGTAATGCTCTTGGGGAGAGCTTACTTAGCTTCTAAATTCTTTTGATGGAAGCATTTAGATAATAATAATAGGAGAGCCCCATTATTGAAATTTTGGGATAGAGTTAACTCTCTAATTTCTCTATCTTTAGAGAGCTGKTGAGCATCAACATTCTTGGGAAGGTAAAGTTTTCATGTCAAAAACTAGGTATTTATCGACTTTTCCATGAATGGTAATTGTTCCCCCACTTTATCAATATTTTTAGGGAGATTAATCAAAAGGGAAACCTCCCAATTGTAATAAGTAGACTACGACATGCACCCTTTTCCTTTATTATTTTTATTTTATTAAATTTGTTGGAGTATGAAAAGTWAGAGGGAGAAAAAGTGGTTGGATATGGGAAAATAAATAGTGAAAGCAAATAAAGAGGGGTTAATGGATGTAGGCTATGAAAATGTGTAAATCTTATAGAAATGATACTTTCCATCCATTTGCTTTTTTTTTTTTTTGTATCACTTTGACTTTTGGAGAATTTAATATTTTTGGCTAGATAATTTTAGTTGGGTTTGAAGGATAGTGTTGTTGACTTTAATATTGTATGATTAGTAGTGGGGTCTGTGTGCACATGGCGAGTATGTGGAGCCAAATTCAGGAAACCATGCTTTGTGTTGGTGAAATAAGTAGGCTATTATTTTAAATTAGTTTTCCTAAGACCATCATGGAGAAGATATAAGTTATTATTATTTTGCCCCAACTTTGCACAAGCATGAAATACTCAAGTTTTGAAATTTATTGCTGTAACTATATGGATGGAGTATTATTCAGCATTATTGTTACTCATAAGAGGAGGCATCTTTTCTAGAGGAAAGAAGAATGAGAGGCTTGACATGCTGCATAATCACTAGGTAGGGAGCTCCTGGGTTCCAAATCCTCGGAAGGGGCTAGTGCTCCATAAATCCTGGTTAAGTTCGAAAAACCAAGAAGCAACACAAAAAAACAAGGACATAGGGAGTGGAATATAATTTAAGGGTTAACCAACACCTCATAGAAGGCATGTCATAAAGATTATGACAAAATGTTAGGCACTGAAACAGGAGGGCAAGCTTACCATATAGTGCGCAGAACACGCTAAGATGAACAAATAGTCTTGGAGTTATAGAACACTATCAATGAGGATTTTGTTAAATGTAAAGAGTAGAGGTGATGGGGGTTGTCATTGATGCATAGAAGCCAAAGTGAGACATGATGGAAGGGAATACAAAGAATATTTCTAGGATGTTGTTTGCCAGTTTGTTTTCCTTTTACAGTAAGACAAACCATCTTATTTGGTCCTTGTTTAGTGTCGAAAATTGAGTGTCACATCTACTATGTATATTTTCTTTAAAGGGGAAGTAGGGTTACTTCAAAGTTAAATCAAAAAACCCCATCCAAATCAAATCAAATATCATACGAGACCTAGACCAAAAGATTGTAATGTTGGTTTTGTCTCATATATTTCCGCAAACAAGGACGTGAACCACCAAACTTTTAGTAGAAATGTCAAATGTCATTCAACATTGATGAGAATGGTGTTAACTTGAACTAGAAACAAAGCGGTTTTTATCTTTCTTCCAAAGGAAGACGGATCCTTACAGATCCAGGAGTTTAAGAAGATTTATAAATCCAGAAGCAATGTTCTTCAGGGTCGACATCAAGGACACTAATACAGACGAGACGGGAAGAGTAGCATGCTGGTTATGGTTTTGGTAATAACTTAATTTTATTAGAAGGTTGATAGCAAACACTTTTAGGTACAGTGGCAGACGGCGTGCAGACAGATATTAGAGACCTTCGCAAACCTTATTGAGAGGAGCATTTAATATATAAGAGAGGCCCGCATATTGAAATTTTGGGAAAGAGTTAACTCTCTTAATTTCTCTATCTTATAGAGAGCTTGATGAGCTCATACATTCTTGGAAGGTAAGTTCTTTCATGTCAAAAAACTAGGTATTTCATAGACTTTGTCCATGAATGGGTAATTGTTCACATTCAACCCACTTTAATCAATATTTTGGGAGATTGAATCAAAAGGGAAACCTCACCAAGTGTAAATAAGTAGACTAACGACATTCACACAACTTGTTCGCTTTATTATTTTTTCTTATTAGAATTTGTTGAAGTATGAATAAGAGAGAGAAGAAAAGTGGTTGGGTATGGGAAAATAAATAGGAAGGCAAATAAAGAGGTATGAAATTAGGCGAACAAATGGTAAAATAGAAAATGATAATATTCCTTCCTGCTTTTTTTTGTATATTTTTTGACATAGACTTGGGGAGTTTGTGGAAATATATTTTTGCGTAGATAATTCAGGTGGGTTGAAGGGATAAGTGGTGGGAAGTACAGTGGTGGAATTAACTATGTAATTATATGTGGTGTCTCTTGCACATGGGAGGATTTTGGAGCCAACATTCAGGAAAACCCATGCATGTGGGTTGAAATAGGTAGGTATTGTTTTTAAATAGTTTCCTAAAACCATCATAGGAATGACTAAGTTTTATTATGCACATGCAAAGCGAGCATACTTCAAGTTTCATGCTACATATGAATGAGTATTTTTAGCAATTAGGTATGTTGACGAAGAGGATGGGCTGACATCGCTTGCATATCACTAGGTAAAGCTCTCTTCAAACTACCTCTAATCTAGTGTCCATACCTTGTAATGAAAACCAGAGAAGCAAACTAACAAAAAACAAAAAATAAGTGAGGAATAAAATTGTAGGTTGAACATCTCAAAAAGGCATTATAGTAAATTGTATGAATGGGCCCCGCGGGGGGCCTTGGGCCTACATGATGTGGTAGTTTTGTGTTGTTTGGTGCTTGAGCAACAGAGACCCGCACGTGAGGTGGTTGGGGAGTGTTGTCGGAGTAGTGGGCGAATTGCCACGCGTGCTATAACACAAGGTTTAATCACAGACTCCCTCAAACACGGGGTGGTGGCAAAACAACGTAGAATGGCCACCACGCGTCTGATCCAGGTACCATTCGTTGGGTTGGGGACATGGGACGGATTCAGAATCTTGAGACCCTAAGTCCGGCGCATGTAGGCGGCCGTGTCCTGCTCTACTTGGTCTCTTGTGTAATTCCCATTGCAACGAGCGGGATTATTGAACTGTCACAGCCACTCCTAGCAATTTCATAGCCTTATTAGCGCACTAATCCTAAAAGGTGACTAGGTGCGTTACTATTTGATACAAAATAATGACTTCTACAATGGACTAGGCGTCCACTTTGTTTGGTTTGTCAAATATTAAAGGAGCCTGGAAAAACCGGTTCTCCATAAATTTCATGTACACTTTAATGTGGACAAGCAATTAAATTCCGTGTCCTTTCTTATTTAAACAAATATACAAAGGCGTGAGACAGCAAAAACATATATACTATTATATATAATACACACACCTCACACACACTACAACACCCAACCACACCGACACCATCACAGTAACATCACATAAACTCAAACAAAGAATTCCCCCCACCCCCCCCTATAACCTTGTCACTGCAATAAACAAATCGTTAGACAACATACATAATAAGTGCCTTTGATTGATCAGCTAAACAAGACAAATAAACTGGTTAGTAATTGGCGATAGCAATAATGAATTAATAATAAAAACAAAATACAGTTAACGATAATAACAAGATCCAAAAACAAAGATGAACATTAAAAATGATGACACAACGATAAGTGGTTAATTGTTAGTATTTACATTGACAATTTAAAAGTGGTTATTATATTTTTAATTGAATTAGAAACTCGTACATATTATTAATCAAGTTAAAAGGAATGTGAAATGAAGGTTTTTGGTGAGTAAACCTCAGAGTTATTCTTGATTTCGCTCGTGCATATGATTTGTAAAAGAATGCAAGAACTCGATTTGTGATATGTTATTTTTTGTGGTGAAAGTAGTTATGAGTGAGGAGTGAAGGAAGAATAAGCAACTGTTATAGGAGCTTCTTAACGTGTGAAAGGTTCTCCCGGGACGGATGAGGCCAAGGAGGTATGTGTTAATTGCATGAAAACGCAAAATGAGCGGGTAAATATACACTCTAGTGAGGGTATTATGCTCAAAGAGCGTATATACGCTTTTATGAGGACGTGAGGAGTAACTCAATTCTCTCCCTACCGGCTTTTGCTTCGTAAAATATTCTCGGTGCTCAGATTGTGAGAATGAACCTTGACACATATGGCCCTTTTTGAAGAAAATAGGATTCGTAGGGGTTCTAGACATTCCTTATGTAAGGTTGGGTTTTGATATTTTATAAGTATGGTTATGATTTTTTTATGGTATGGTTGTTGATGCGTTTATTTTTTAGAATATTGGAGAATAAACCAGATATCGAATTAATGTCTTAATAAAAATATGGAGCTAAAAGTTAAAAAAGAAAATTTCCAAAAAATAGAAAAATAATTGAATAATAAAAGGAAAAATCTCTTTGCTTCTATTTGAACTTTTGTTTTGTCAAGTACCGAAGGCGAAAACAAGGCGTAACTCAGGGTCCGCAGAACGTTCTTGGTTGCTCTTCGTCCCAAATCGAATACTTTGACTTTCGTCTCTCCAGACTCAGCTCAAAGTGGGGGCTTCTGTAAACACCTAAAAATGGTCTCCCCCAAATAAGGGTCCTAAGAGACCCAACCTATTGCGAAGCATCAATGCAGTGTCAATCACAAAGATTATAATGAGCAACACTCTAATTCTAATAATTATGAGATTTAGTCAGAAGGTGGTTTCAAAGGATAGGTCATATTTAACAAGATAATGCACAGGTCACAGTCCAGTATAGTATGATTAGACTCAAGTTGCAAGTTGCAAATAACCCAGAATGGTTTTTTTAACTTATGGCAGCTTTACTTGTTTATCACCCCATAGTTCACGTGATTTAATGTGAATATTGTTTAGGGTCTTATTTGAGGGCAGATATAAGCACTGTAGTATCAGTTACTTTTCCTAAGAAAAATATAGAGTTACTTAATAAAGGTGTAAGATGCTTTTGGGATTTTTTTTCATCTGAGGGCACTTTTGAAGTACGGTTTGTACAATAGCAATTGGGTTTTGCTTAAGGAAATACTATTGGGGAGGTTTGGAGTGGGAACAAGTACAATAAGGCCTTATCATGGAAACGTAGAAAGCTTTATAAGACAAGGCTGCTACAACAATGTCACATTGACAACAGATCATTAATGATGGCGTTGGTTTATTTGAATGAGAGAAGCTTACTGTGGGCGAGGCATAATTGTAAACCTAATGTGTCTCCCCAAATGAGTAATTCCGATGATGAAAACATATCACGAGTTTCGGCGAATTTTTGTTTCTAAAAGACGCCATTGAACTCCGTGAAAAGCTCGAAATATGTGAAGTCAACGCTCATAATCAGTGCCGAAGGTCAAATAAGAGGCAAAAAGTATTTTCTTTATTTCTTAGAATTTTCTATTTGGAGTTTTAAGGGATTTTTAAAATAATATATTGGTGATTTCCATGATTTTCACTTTCATTGGCATTCTTTTCATTTTTCTCTTTGAGTTCACCGAGTATGTGGTATTTAGATTATTTTTTCGATTTTTCTAAATTTTCTATGAATTTTACATATATATACAAAATTATGCAGGAATAACGCGAGAAAATGACCTAGATATTACGGTCAGAAATTATACTTTTAGAGGAATACCCAAAAAAATAACTTGGCAAAATTCTTAAGAACCCTCTAGAAACCGTATTTCTTGCATAAGAAAGTGTCTAGGTTCTCAATTGCAAAATCAAAGAGAATCGGAAAATCTTCGTATAATATTGGAGAATACAGGAGTGAGATAAATATTGAGAATTTTATGTGAGCGTTATACGCTCAAACTGAGCGTGGATATTATTTTGCCATTGAGCGGTATATATGCTCCTTGGTTTATCGTATATGTTCTCAAGTATCTTTTAAGGTAAGATTTCCGATTATTTTTTCCAAGCGTAGATACGTCCCCAATCTAGCCGTTTTATTTTATCGCTCCTCTGAGCGTATTCATACGGCTGTAGTTTGAGCGTATACTACAGCTTCGTTTTGAGCGTATATTACGTCATTATGCTTTTTTTCTCGTGCGCTTTTTTGTGCTACAAATACTTCTTCTTACGCTCATTTTCAGGGAATACGGCATACGTTGCTAAGCTTTGCATCACTTTCTTGCTCCTCAACTACCATACCTTCTCACCACTAAAACACAAATACGAGTTCTAATATACGTCTTTTTTAAATCAAATCAAACGAGCGAAATCAAGGTATACTCTGAGGTTACTCACTCCAAAACCTCATTTTCGTTCTTTCTAATTTGATTATTAATTATTAAGTTTTAATTCAGCTAATAAAATGTAGAAACTCACGTCGTTAAATTCCTTCTTGTAAATTAGGAGTTTCATCACCTTTTTTACTATTTTCAATAGGTTTTGTCATCTTTGTTTAACGTTTCTTTGTCATTACTAAAACGTCCTTCTTTGCATTTTGGTATATAGCAAGCTTTAAACGAGGCACTTTCCTCATCAATACTAAATGTTTGTGTTGATTTTGTTTCGCCGATTATTGATGCAATTAGCGTGTCATTATATTCTTTATTATTTTTCTAACAATTTGTTTGTTTTGTTTTCAGCGCAAGGTAAGGATACATATATTTGTTAATTATGAATATTGTCTATATGTTTTGTATTGCATTTCGTTTGCTCTTTAAATAAAGACGGAAAATTTATGTGAGATCACTTTTAAACTAAATCAGTAGATTAATCATGGACAACCGGCTTTTAGGCACCTTTTTAATTTACTAATATCAAGTGAATTACATTTCTAGGCCAGGTAGTTGTTTGTGAATAATAGAAAACCATTGTTGTATTGTAGCTTCTTTGGATAGTGCGCTAATAAGGTCTGCAATTGTAAGTTGGCCCGTTGCATCCAAATATGTTTTAATGGAATTGCATGAAGTCCGTGGTAGAGGCCTTGGCTTCTCAATGCGGGCGGAATTGGGTCAAAGATTCATTCTTTACCATGCTCCCCAGCAACCCACGAACTGGTTAATGGATACGGGCCGTGGGGCCTTGTTTTGGCACCTAATGTTTTCGGGCTTCCCCGTGATTAACCTTAAAGGCACGGTGGGATCCCCTTACTCGACAACACTATCCCCACACGCACTCCACGTCGGGTTCTGTGGCAGCTCAAGCCCACAACACAACAATACACATCGATGTAGGCCGCAAGCAAGCCCCCCCGCCGGGTTGGCCCAGGTCTACAATAATACATGGAGGATGGTAATGCAGTGGATATGATTGAAAGATAAGGTGATGCAGTGGGCAAGACTTATGGGACGTAATAGTTAAAGGACTTTTTTTTCATTTGGTTTTTTTAATGTAAAATAGGGCTCTAGTGAAGTCTTGCTTAATTAACAAATCCATGTTAGAGAGAATATGTTATTGTAAATAAGATTAAAGAAAGTGTGTTTTATTGAATGTAATGATCAGAGTCATTTAAGACATTTTCATTTAAATGAAATGAAAATATGATATCTCTTTGTTCATCGCTGTGCTCAAACACTTATAATCCGCCCATTCAGTGAGGTGATTGTGACTACAATCCATAAGGACTTGATTATCACTATTCACAATGACTTCTTTGACCCCTCAACTATGTTTCAACTAGGAGCAATTGAATGCAATTTTGAGCACTGATACGAGTCGTGTCATTTCTTTTGGATAGGTAGTTAGACAGTAGGACTCATAGCTATTGCACATAACACTCCAAAGATAAGTGACAATGACGCTAGCGTAGATACAACGTCCATATAGGGAGAGCCTTCCATGAAATTTGATATCATAAGTCAACATCAGAATTTTAAAAAAAGGATTCAATACATGTACAGTCCAGTGTCGAAGGGAATAGACAACAATTTGAGCAATAACAAACCTGAAGTTGATCGGAGGCTAAAACATAAATACCTATCCAACAATTAGGATACCAACCAAACATTTAAATCAATTCAAGAAATATTCCAGCCAAACATTCTCCAGATAAAAAACTTCAGCAAACAATTCTATCAACAAATATTGCAACATAAAGAACAATTTTAGCAAAAACAATCAACAAATAACGATGAATGAATGGACTAAAAGAAGTTAGAAGATCAGAACTTGTTCCGGGATATTTGGTTAAAAATGGAAAAGAAACACAGAAAGGGAGCTCAGAGGGTCGTACTCATCCTCATCCCATTGTGAGTTAGGACAGGTCGATTCAAGAGCTCGTAGGAGCTAAGTACCTCCTTCCTAATCTTGCTTCCTAAGCAACGGTAATTCTAATAGGTCAGGTGATGGATAATGGGGGCACTAGCCTACTTCAGCTAGAAGTTTAAGCTCTGCTTTCCAGTCTCGAATTATAGTGCCATAGCCTTAATAGTGTTCTCCTTCTCCTTCAATTGATGTGACCACAATACTGACTGGGTCGGGGTTTGTATACAACTTTAGTTTCTTGTACTTGCCCTTTGGTAGATCTTGGATGACTCATCGTAAGGGTGTTCTTAGCATTTGTTTAAGATGGACATAGGAAGAGCCTGATATAGTACCTCGGTGGTAGGAGAATACAAACGTTTCCTCTTCTTTAAGTAGATGAACTAAATAGCTAGTGGACTCGTCTTGATCGTAGACTTAGTAGTTTGGGTCCAAAGAGCTCCCTCTAGCCTCAATGCATTATCTGCTCACATGTCCTTGAGTCTGTGGCCAACAACCATAGCCCTGACAAGCGTTCGGAAAAAGTGAAGACTCACCTCGGTGATTGTAACCTCCATGGTGTTTCCTGCTCCAAGAAAGCCTTGAAAATCTTCACCCAATTGTCGTGGGTTAATTTTGTGTCCTGCGTCGTCAACCAACCCCTGATGCGGCCGAGAGGATTATCAGAGTTTAATCATCTCAAAGAATGTATCTTTAATGCTGGGATTTTTATTCAATCCATATTGTCATGAAACCATGAAAGATAAAAGCTTGGAATCAACAAAAGTGGAGAAAGAGAGAGAGGAAAGAAGGAGATGAAGAATTAGGGTTTATCATAATAAAGGAGCGATAAAGTTTAAACTCAAAACAAAGGAGATGAGATCTTAGGATGTATATTTACCACAAAAATTGAGATATTTGAGATTCTTGATGAGTAGGTATTTTGAGAGAGTTGAGATTTTATTTATGCTGGGAATCATTTGGAGATAGGATTGGTGTATTAAAATGGTTAGATAATTAATTAGTATTATTAGAGAATGGTAACAAATAAGGGTATATACTACACATTCAATCGGTAAAACTTATATATAAGGGGAAAAATTAGAGTGTTGCAACTAATATGAAATTGCCTATTTACTACTTGAAAAAATGTCAATTTCAAAAAGATAGGAAGAATAGTGTAACAAGTTAGCTAAAAAGTGACGCGGGTTAATAGGGTGAGAAGAGAAAAATATGTGAAAGGCCTCGTGAAGGTTTGTGATACTAGATTCTGGAGAAACCACGCTCTAACATTGACAATTCACAATGAAACCCTTTAGGTTGCGTTTGGATATCCTTATTTCATGTACAAATACTGGATTCAAATCTAGAATTTCAAATTCTTAATTTCAAATACAAGTCTCATTGTT
This sequence comes from Bassia scoparia, assembly GCA_008642245.1. Classification (NCBI taxonomy): domain Eukaryota; kingdom Viridiplantae; phylum Streptophyta; class Magnoliopsida; order Caryophyllales; family Amaranthaceae; genus Bassia; species Bassia scoparia. Next base: position 12,319 of record SNQN01007487.1, on the reverse strand, counting down.
TGGGAACACAAAGATTTCAAAATCTTGAATTCTATTTAATTCTTGTACTCCACTAGTTTGTTTTGGGAAATGCAAAAATTTCCACAATTTTGGAATTTCAAGCCACTATATCTGTTAGTAATGTTTTTAATTAGCTATCTAAAGGAAATAATTTCTAATCTTAATTGACAGCTACCGAAGTAACTAGCGACGGATTACTCACAATTGTTGTATCAATAACACAAAAATTATAACGCTAATATAACACAAAACATAAAACAAAATAGAGTGTTGAAATTCAATCGTGTTACTTCTGTCACGTTCTTCATACACCTTCATATCAACTGAAAAACAAAGAATTATAGATTTGTGCCATCCAAAAAATTAAAAAAAAATCACATTTTGTGATTAAAAATGGAAAATAAATTATAAAATTTATACCAATAATTAAAAGAAAACTAAGAAATTTGAATAACAAAACAATTCAAGTAAGTGTTGCATTTTAATCATAATCCAAAAATCATAATTCAAAGAAACTTTTTGAAATTAATTAGGGGAATATCTATAAGTAAAAACTTGATTAGAAAGGCAAAAAAAAAAGATAACTAATTAAAGCTAATCACAAGAAAAAAAAGGAAACTAATTTAAACTGTTTTGTAGAGTGATGATAACAAGCTGAGAATAGAATGAGAAATGAGCAATGAGAGTTATAATCAATGAAAGACACTGAGGAAGGCAAACGTGAGGATTGAGGCAATGAGGTTGGAATAAGATGAGAGGAAGAAAAAATTGAAATGATAAGCATTTGGATGGATTTGAAATCCAAAAATTAAATCCTTAAAGAGATTTAAAGGTGGGCTGGCTTTTAATACCAAATCCAATCTAAAACTGTTTCATTATGCTAGAATAGGCTACTTAGCTAGCTATGACCAGAACTTGTAACTGGGTAGGTTTAAATATCGTTGGCAATAAAATAAGGCAACGAAACAATGTGAAAATTAGAAAGTCATACGGAGATTGGTGACACGACGGAAACCAATGGTACGGGAAGAAAAACCGTGGGTAAGCAATTGAGGCGCAATTCGACTCCACTTAGTAACATTGCTTATATGATTTTGGCTTCTTTTTTATCGAGTAGGTAAGCTCAGAAAGAACTGATTGCTACTTTTAATTGAATTTCATTATTAATTTTTTCTTGTTTTGGCATGTTCTTTAGCATATTACTTTGTATGTTATTTGAAACTGTGTTTGGAATTTAACTGTAATGCATAATTGAATTTAAAAAATTTCAGGTTCATTTAATTGTTTATTGAAGTGATTTTTTTAGCATATATTTTTGTTGTATGTTCTTGGATTGCGAATTTTTTATTGTCAAATTTGTTCGTAAATGAAAATAAAATTTGATCTTTATAAGGTTGTAATGTTTTTAAGTTGTGAATTCAGTTGTTCTTGTTTTATTTGCGAAATGGCTGATGACTATGTTGGAGGGTTTCATTTATTAGTCAAGGATGTTAAATCTTCTTGTTACATTGACGTAGATAAAGGTGCAACCTGATTGACGACTCTGTTGTGGAGGTACATGGATATGTTGAGGGATGCCAAAACCTGAGAAACCTAGTGATGTTTCAAATTTTCTTATTTTGTGGTGCAAGCATGGGACAATTTGCTGTGCGACAGGATGGGGAACTTTGATGAACAATGTGATCATAGGGACTTTTCCTAACGTGAAAATTGACTAATCATAAAGGTTAGGCTGTGCAAAAAAACCATAACTGTTGTTATTCAATTACTGCATGTTATGAAGGGGAACTCAAGAACCAAAACACAAACACCTAGGATACTAGGCATTTTGGTAAGACAAACATCACAACCATGACAATTGTTTACTAATAAACAACATCTAGGGATGTTGTGAGAGACTATTGCTACAACAGTGGTTTTCTCGAAGGGTAAGCAAACAATAAGAATGATAGTGCCATAATGCCAAGGTGATGAAAGATGAAATGGAAGACTAAATGCTGGTAGATTGTAGGTGATGTTTTCACATGCCAGGCAATAAGTACAATGCAACGAAGCGTAGAACATACTTGCATGTGGCCGTACAGAGTAAGGAAAACCCCATTATGGTTACTCAAATGTGCCGAAAGGGTATTAATAGGAACACATTAGGGCAACAGGGTGATATATCTTTTAATCTTTAAATAGTCTTTACTTTGGACTAGGTACTGGTGTGCAGATGGCTCCAGCACACTTATGGGGTAAAAATCAACTGCTTTGGTTGAAATCCATAGAGATTACTGATGATCATTTCGGCAACCACTTGCGTGCCCTAAGTACCCAAGAGGAAGTATATTAAGGATCGGACAAACCCCTGGCTCACATGGCTATGTGCCTTGGAATTTCCTCCAGGAACCCACTGAGAAACCTTCTAGACAATTTACTATTACCATTTTTTATGTCCTTAAAAACTTGTGTAGATGGGTGATTCCAGGTTGGTAAGGAGTTTGATGGAGTAGACACTGTCAATTTTGAAGGGAAAGCTTATGGTGGGGTTTCTGCTTTTCAGAACACTTGGTGCGTATGCTATAGGATTTTGATGAGGGAATTGTTTCTTTTGGCTTGGGCTTTATATATCTATAAAGGATATCTAGTAAACCATTTTCAGGTTAAACTAGAAAAACAAGTTTCAAACCTTGAAAATGTACCGCTAAAGGACTTATTTAGGTGGTAGAGTATTTTTAACCTGAGATTTCCATTGGATTTAAAAAATTAAGGGGAATTGCGTAGTTGACAATAGAAAAAGTAAAGGTGGTTACTATGTGAGATTTTCCAATTTTTAGTTAATTATATGTTTACTAAAAATTATAAATGTTTTATTTTGGAAAGGATAAACAACAAGTATCAAATGTTATTAGAAGAATCATGTCAATACAAGAAGGGGCAATAGGCTTTAGGGCACATATTTCTCGTCCAATTGTCTATCGTGATCACCACACTCAAGGCAGGCAGAGAGCTTAGACATATTCTGTGCTAGCAATTTCCAGATCTTTAGATTGACGTAAGGCGACCAACTAACATGAGTAAAAGCAAAAAAAACAAAAAAAAAAAAAAAAAAAAAAAAAAAAAAACTAGATATCAAACTAAATACATTTCGCAAAGACATCCAGTATGTATTACCTTTAGCGCGTCCCTGCGAACTGTTAACTTCAAACTTCCGCAAATCTGTTTCGAGTATGACATTATCATACCCATATTTCGCCTTGCTAGCTTTGCGGCCGAACAAACACGACTTGCCTAAACAGCACGCGCATAGGCATCGAGCCCTCACTTTCATACTGCCGTACAAAAAGAACTACACCCCTAATTGTCAGCGCACTACAACCTCATCGCTCAATCCAGATCCATCATCAGCCTGGAGGCATCAAAAATTCACCTTCACATCCATCCGCTTGCATACACCCGTCCCAAAAGCAGCCATATTGAAGGCCTAATACCTGAATCCCAACTCCCATGTCTTTCAACTTAACACAAATCCGATAAACTCTTCTAATTGCACGTTATTTCGCGCCGTTTCACTTGTGCCCCACCACACCAACGGGTCATTTCCAACTGAATACATTGTAGTACATCAAAAGGGATTCTATAAATTTCCAGATAAAAGGAGAATGTCTATTTTTTTTATAAGGGGAAGGTTCCCATGAGATATGTGAATGGCTTGCATATGACTTATATAGTTACAATTCTCCTTTCCCCGCACGAGACAATAAACTGTCTTCCTTTTCTAACCCCTTCATTTTTTCCAAATATCGATTCAATCAATGCTTCCAAAATTGCCTTATTTTGATCGACTGACATTATGAGCAATTATATTAGGGTCAAGACTCCAGTTCATTCTCTAATATTTGCTACAAGCTAGTCCTTAGGGAAACCCTGATTGACTGGGCTGTCGTACTGGTTTGAATAAATCAACAATGTATATAACTTTTTGTAATATAATTTCTACTCTAAAGACTATTTAAACAAGACCAAACTTAACTATTTGTCCGTTTATGTTCATTTTATAAGTGTAGACAAAGAAGGTCGGGAGAAAATTCTTACAACTTTCCAATAGTGTCAATTTTCCTTAATATATGATATATTTGCACAAAACTAACAAGGCGCCCCTGAAGTGTAGATATTAGTTAACTTAGAATCTGAACCCATATATTTAATTTAATCCTAAACAATTATTTACATCCTGATTTCGCCGTGCGTGATTTTTAGTAGGAATTCAAGAATTATATTATTTAGTAATATATATGTGTAAGCCTTACTAAATAACGGACCCGGCCGGCATCTGTTAGAAAGAGAGTCTATACAGAGTCATTAATGGAACGATAGAAATATCATCATTACATACTTCGACTAAAGATTTCCTAGAATAGTCTTATTTCACTTTTATCAATGGCTAATAAAGCTGAACAACATACGAGAAGTAATAATTCTTGTTAAAGTCTCATTGATCAAACTCAAAATCTAAATGTAAATGTATCGAAGAGGAGAAAATAATGAAAAATTGTTTTTAATGGCGAGTGCAAAAAGGTAAGATAACATTATCAGCAAAAATAAGTACTCGAAGCTCCGTATATCACCAATTACATTGTGTAAGTATACATACTCCTGTACTTTTATTATGCGACTAACACATCATCTAATTAATTGCATTTGCAAACAACATTAATTTCAGTTCTCAAGCTTTCAGCTGGATTGCCAACAAAATCACCACACCAAAAGAAATAAAGCTAAATTAACCGACAAATTCTAACTACTCATCTTTTTGTATTCTGTACTTACATCCAAAGAACCAATTTCATATACATAATCTATTAAAACATGAAGAGATTTAAAAAATAACATCAAGTAAATCAAAAGCATTTATCGAATCTTGATTATTGCAAATGCGATACAGTTAGATACTCTTTTACATCACATCTCTGAATAGCTTATTCGCCAACTACAGAAAATTTTCAGCATTAAACATTGAAACAATCTCAAAATACCTGTGCATTTATTAATAGAAAATGAACCAATGTGTAATTGTAACAGTCAGCACGACACAACGAATCCCATCTCAACCTCACAACCCCACGATAAAAACATAAATACCGTTTAGTCAGAAGCAAACCATAACAAAAAAAAAAATTCATCTTTAAGCCCAAATCTTTAATCATTACATTCCATATACAGTACAGTAAAATTAATTCAGGAAGAAACAAATTGGATTAAAAAAAGTGATAGTTTAACCTGCAAAATGAAGAGACCTGAGAAGGAAGAGCGCCAGAGGCTTTCACGAACTGTAAAGCGCATCAGTTGAAGTCACAAAGAAACTTCAATAATGCGACACAACTGACATATAGGGTAAGAGTAATGTTGCAATGGGATTTGCGTTTTGATTGAACAGTCATACAGTAGGATCCTTCATTTCATTATTGGGGTGTGTGGGTGTTAGTTTGTTCTGCTTCTGATTTGAAGCGATTCAGAATTCTGTTTTTTCAGCAACTGGAGGAAGATGATGGAGGGATGAAGTGAAGAGAAGGAGAACGAGGAAGAAGAGTAGAGGAGAGAGAGTTGAATGGATGAAGCTTTATGCGAGTAGAAGTTTGCCAGTTTCTAAAGTTAGGAAGAGTTTACGGCTTTTGGGGGGATTTTGTGTGTTGTCTGAACACCTTTTTGGATTTGAGTTTGGTCTAAAATACGCATAGCCGGCATAGCATAAAAATGAACTAATACGACTGTGCAAACTGTTTTTGGAAAAGAAAGTTAAGTTGGTTCCTATTTTTATTTTATTTTTTTTTGTTTGCAGCTTTTTTTTTTTTTTGTGTTAATAAAACAATTCACATGTTCATGTGTATTAGCCAAATATATTTTCTCGGCAACATCACTTTCAACTAACGATTTGACATGAAATATAAAGAGAAAGTAATTGTTAGAGAGTAATTAATTTAGCTAGTGGAGATGTACAGAAGTGTTAAAAAAATATATGTTAATTTAATAATGATCGAACGTTTATATTCACATTTAAGAGTAACATATAAGAAGGCTTTTAATATAGGAAACTAATTATAGTCCCTGAGGGTGATCACTTTTTAGATAGCTTTTTGTTATACACGATAATAAAATTATATTACTGACTCGGTCGTAAAAGTATTTTTTACCAGATGATTAATGAGTTTTTGAGCATATTTATCTTTCAAAACTTTTATAAGAGATAAGATGAGGTAACCAATTGGGTAAGTTGATTTCTTTGAATTTAAATTATTGTGATATAATGTCACTTCACTTTGTAATATGCTCACTGTGTGTGAAATATATTTCTTCAATTTTTTAGTACTATGCATTCTTCACTCAAGTAATACTTCGTAATAGTTTTGGTGAAAAACTATGTATATTATTTGGTTTAGTACAATCTATTAACAACAGATATTCAAATACTAAGGTCAGGGAATGATGTTAGTTGATTCTTCCGTATGTATAAGATTTGCTCGGCATTAATTATATCATATCGTATGGTTTTTGGTTAATTTCTTGCATTAGATTTTCCCTTAACTCTTTTTTTGACGTGAAATGGAAACATTAATAGATAACGACCTACTGGTTAAGCAGAGAGAATAACAAGTTAGAAGTGTTAGGCAGTATACTTAGAGGGATTGGACAATGCAGCAGGGTACACAATAACGTGACTCATTCTAACACAAGGAAAATGAGCCCTGTACCGACCGTACACTGAGGAAAAATCCAAACATATCAAACAACGGTCGGTAAACGCGGAAGCGTCGGTAATCCATAATTTACTGACGTCAACGGGTCGGAAACTGACGGTCGTATAATTAATGTGGACGGTTAAAAAGGGGTTTTCGCCTGAACCGTTCAAACTGATCGGTCGGATATAAAGATATTTACGACCCTCTGACGGTCTGGCTAATTATTTTACCGACCGTCTTGTACAGACCGCTTAACGATTGTGAAAAGTCAAAAAGTCAAAAGTCAACATTTACCGGCCGGCCAAGCCGGTCGGAGCTAACAGTCACGCCTGACTTTTATGGTAGGAACTTTTTACGCGCGACCGCTTGGCGGTCGGTAATCTTGTAGATTTACCGCCGACACTTTAATCGGTTGAATTAAGTGGAACACTATTTATTACCAGGCCTAGCTGGAATGTATACTGCGATCCGTTAAGCGGTCGGTTAATTGTAAATAACATGAAAATGGTAAAAAAAAGAAAAACAAAAGGAAACAGGGCATGCAAATTAAGCTGGTTCCACGTACCTCAAGAGGGCATATTCACATTGACAAAATTAAACCAAATTTATTAATTAAAGAATTGAATTTTCTTTAAACGAGGTATAAAAAATAATATTTACTCACACAACCTTTTAGATGTTATCATATTTAATAAAGATAAAAATAAAAGTAAAATGCTTCACCTAATTTTGAATTTCTCTACATCAAAAACTCAGTAATTCTTCTATTCTCTTGACCCTGTCAAACAAAAAATAAAAACAGCATATTAGAATATCAACTAGACAACTACCAATTATCGGAACCACATAATATTATGGAAATTAAGGACGAACAGCAAGATTGAAAAATAAAACTCATTGGAGTCATGATTATAATCAAAATATCACAAATTTAAAAAATATAAAAAAGGAAGCTGAATTTTTGAAAAAGCCAAAAAAAAAGAAAAAATTGAACTAAGATCGAAAAAAATATCAGAGAATTGAAACAAAAAATTCAGATCTAACAAATTAAAAAGATAGCAATATAAAAATTCAGAGTATATAAACTCATGAGCATGGATTATAATTCAAAATATCACAAATAAAAAAGATAGCAAATAAAATTAAATAATAAAGGAACTGAACATTTTTGAAAACGAAAAACAAAGAAAAAATAAGATCGAAAATAAAAAAATATCAGATAAATTGAACAGAAACATTCCAGATCTAACAAATTAAAAAAGATAGCAAAGTAAAATTCAGAGTATTCCAAGAATAAAAAAAATTAGATTGAAATAAAACTCCATGATGTCATGAACTTAATCAAAATATCAACAAATTAAAAGATAGCAATACATAAAAATAAACATGCTAAAGATAATTCTATCCTAACAAGATTTGCTATTTAAAATAATAAAGTCACTAAAGGTAATTCTACCAAGATTGCTTACTTAAAATACAATTCAAATACTAACAGGAGCAACATTAACAGAAAACGTAGGGGAGAGTCTAAGCTGCTATGATTGTCACAAAATGAGCTTGGCCTAATTATTCTGCTCCCTCCACCTATTCCTAGTTGCAAGGGTCGTTCCTGAATTTTCCTGGGCCCGAGGCGAAATACTGAAAATGGGCCCTATATTTAAATGTAATTTTTTTACGACAAAAAAACTCATACTTCGTATGTTAAAATGCAGACATGCAATACTTAATGCTAAATATATTTTCGGATTTTTAATGATAAAATAATTATATGTTACATATTATTGTCTTTAATTTGGTTTCTTACAAAAATATAACGTGGTGTTTGAATTTGTAATTCGTGGTCCAAATTATTTGAAGTGTGAAAAGAAAAAATTGTAATTAATCTGATTACTATGACATACAAAAGAATTGAATAAAAAATTAAATCGTACGATGTATATATATATATATATATATTATAAGTATAATATATATATATAATATATATATATAGAGTCAGGATCATGAAAAACCACATTGTTTATATGAAAACGTGAAACCAACATAAGTGGGCTACATTTTACATTTAAGGGGTACATACAAGCAGTAAAGGGGGTAAACAAGACTTTCAGTACTATTATGAACAAGTAACGTGTACCCCTTTAACCTTTCATCGTACCCCAGATTGACATACAAGTATATACATAGTTAAATCGTGACGCTCTATTCTCCAAATCTACGGTCAAGATTAACAGTTTATTTTTAGTTTTCACCTAAGGTTTGTGTTTTCACATGATCCTATTCCTATATATATTATATAAATATATATATATATATATATATATATATATAACTTATATATATATATATATTTATATATAGGAATAGGATCATGTGAAAACACAAACCTTAGGTTGGAAACTAAAGAACTTTTAAGCTGACCGTAGGATTGGGAATGGACGGTCACGATTTAAATCTATGTAATACTTGTATTTCAATCTGGGTTTAATTGAAAGGTTTAAAGGGGTACACGTGTACTGTTCATTATATAGTACTGAAAGTCTGTTTGTAACCCTTTACTGCTTGATGTACCCTTAAAATGTAAAATGTCCCACTTATTTTGGTTTTCACGTTTTTCCATATAAAAATGTGGTTTTCACTGAATCTGACTCTCTCTCTCTCTCTCTCTCTATATATATTATATATATATATATATATAATTATATATATATATATATCTATATATATATATATATATATATATAATATCTATATAACTAATCAATTGAAATAATTCATTTATTTTTTATACCTCCATCTGTTCACGAAAATTTCTAACACTTCTACTTTACCTACATTTGTCAATGTTCAATAAGTGTCAATTATCTTTAATTAATACTAAAATACTCATCATATCATTATGACGATTTTTAACAAGATCCCAGTTTACTATATTCTTGATATATATTGGATGGATATTCTGGAAGAGTTTTCACATACTGAAAAGTTCAGCAATTTTTCTTATATATGACATGACTTTTAGTGGAATGAATGGAGTACAATCGTCCTTTATTTCATGGTAAATATACATATATATAACAGAAGAATATATAGAATCAGAAACTTTTTAAATTTTATTGAATAAATATACAAAAGAATTTTTCAATTTCAGATCATTCAAATTTTATACGAATGTGTTTAAATTGATAATTTAATGTGGAGAAAAATAAGAAAGAGTAGTAATATAATTATGAAGACAGGAGCTAAAAAAATGAGGGAAAAAAAAGGAAATTATATGCTAGCAATGGGAAATAGAACCCATGACTGCTCGAATCAGGAGTTATTCATAGAGTAAATTGCCGCTAGAGACACTTGCCTATTCAATTGCTGAATTATCATCTATTTTATTTTATCATCAAATTGAATGCTAAACATGTTTTAAAAATTTTTGGGGCCTAAGGCCGTGGGCCCAGCTCGCCCTCACCCAGGGCGGCTTGCCTAGTTGCCTTGAAATGTCCTGCATCCGTTAGCTTTACAATGAGCGCCTATTGAAGTAGGCAACATTAGTGTATTCTATTACAAACTTTGTAGGCTCCTGTTACATTTTACAAGACTAGTGGTCCGAATAGATGACAAAACCACCTCACTTCCATTTGGCTCTCAAGAAGTGGCCCAATGTATGGCATGACTCAGCATGATTGAATCCAAAAGTTTGAAGCGGCCTCTTCCATCCTTTAATCATGTGCCCAAGGTATCACATCAGGATCACTCCACGCTTCCCAGGCAGATATGTTGGGTTAAAGGGCAGCATCTACAAGACGGATATGAGCATGGTATGAGGGTTGAGAAGAGAGGCTAAATCATTATAGTTATGGTTATTGAAGGAAGCCATGTAATTATTGAATCTTAGAAAGGTGGTGATTGAATTCCGCAGAGATGGTTCAGCTTGGTGTCTTTTCGGTGTGAAACAATTGTCCTTCTAACCAAATTTCCAGATGATGAGAACCAAAGTAGAGTTTTCAGGAACTGGTTGCTATTATTCTTAGCTACTATGTTTCAGGTTTAGCTAACAACCAATCCTAAGTTTTGAAGGAGCATAAAAAGTTAAGGAAGGGTCAGGTGGATGGTCTAGACTTGGGTGGCCTGGGCAGTCTTCCTTAGAAATGTAATAGTTCTAAGTTATTAGGGCAGAAGGGAGTTGGGTGTTCCGGCAGTAACCTGTTCTTGAAAGAGGAGCACATCTTGTGTTAGAAT